>RJVT01000032.1:967542-1233901 GCA_018835575.1 Cotesia chilonis
AATACAAAAATAAATACACAGCGAAAATGAGTTCACTCGAATGCGATTATTTTTATTTTTCTATCATTTTAAAAATTCTTCAATAACGTGAAAAAAATTTTTCTGTTCCATGTTTTGACGACGTACATAATCAGAAAAAAAACCTATTCAAGAGCTCCTATTCTTGATGTCTTACGAAGTCAGAAAAAAAGAACTCTTAACGAGCTCATATTTTTAATGTCTTGGAAAGTCGAAAAAAAAGACTTCTTAAACAGCTCATTTTTTTGACTGCTTACGAAGTCGGAAAAAAGACTTCTCAAAGAGCTCATATCTGTGATGTCTTATAGAACTTAAAAAAAACCTTCTTAAAGACTTCTTAATTAAGAGTTCCGAAAAATGAGGTCTTTAAGACGTCACATTTGGAGTTCTCAAGGAAGTTTTTGAAAAGACATCTTTAAGAAATCCTTCTGACTTGGATGTTGTCTGGGTTGTAAAAGATAATTCGAGTGCGGTCATTAAGTGTCTCGTTCGATTTTTGCAAAAGGCCCAGGGAAATTTCCGTAATTAGTCTGAGGGCTCAGGTATATTAAAGAGATTAAATAGATAAATGGGAGTTTTGTTATACGTAAGCAAACTCACTTATACTTAAAATAAGAAATACTTAAGTAATGATAAAGAACAGTAGATAAAAGATTTATTTTAAACCAAAAGATTTTAGAATAACTTAATTACACAATTTTAGTGTTGAGAAAAATATCGAAATAAATTTTAATATTGCACTTTCTGAAATAATTTTTAGACAACAAAATTAAATATGAAATGAGAAACAAATAAAAAAAATAAAACTTGACAGTTAAACAATTTATAATAAACAAATATCAAACAATGAAATTCTAAAATAATACAACAAAATTATAAAACGACAGAACAAAAATATTTCTACAAAATAGATAATTGAATTCAAGAAAACGTAAGAGATGTTAGATTCAAGTACATATTTATTCATACGATTTAAATAAATAAATTAATGTAGGCAGTACAAATGTATGTCTTTGTCTATGCGTAAATGCGCTTACGTATACACAAACACATAGATGAATAATAGAACATAAGAGTAAGTGAGAAAGTATGTTGCATTCTGACCCAAGTAGAGGGACTCATGCAACATTTTTAGACAAATTTAAGAGAGAGGGTAAGGGCCCAAGATAATAGACAAATAATTGGTTATTTGTTTCCCCCAATGAGTGGAAATTAGTTACGCCCTAAAATTCGACACCTCGCAATTGTCACCAAAAAATCTCTCTCGTTGTCCTGACGTCCTAGTGTTAACATCGTAAATAGTTTAAATAAGTCTCAATAGACCACGTGTAAATCAATTGTATAGAAATAAAACATTTGTAAAGGTAAAGTAAAATCATTAAGTGAAACCAACTAAAATAAATTAAATCAACAAGGTTCATCAAATTTTTATCAGGTATATTTTAAATGATTAATATTTGTGAATTAGTAATTTTGTAAAATCGTTATATGAAAGGAAAGTTAGCTTCAATCACTGCGTTATTATTGTAACTATTGTAAATTAACTAATGATATTAATTTTAGATTAAAACAATATATGTATTAAAATTATTCAACTACATCAATTTATTCAAACAAACCTATCATTCTCAATAAATTAAACTCGGAAGTTCCCGGTCTATTAGCCTAACACGCTAGGATCGAATACTTAAAACATTAAATATTTTAAATGTAAAATTAATTAATTACCCTAAATTAAATATTTTTACATAACACTATAAAACAAATGATATGTAAAATTACAAATCAGTGTATAGCAATGCGAAATAAAATATAATTCATGTAATTTTTCAACACCTGTCAGGAAATTTACAAAGATGTATAGTAATTTTTTTACAATCTTCTTGTATAAACCTAACACGCATTGAAATATTACTAATTTTTAGTCTATGGTTATTTATGTGCAATAATAAATTCGAAGCACCATTTATCTATTATAAATTTTAATATTTCGCTCAAACGATCATTTCGAAATCAATATATTTGAAGGAGTATATGTTAGATTTTAATCTTCTATATTATTATAAGAGATTCCTATCTATATAGTCACTTATCACGATATCTCGGGAACCATCAGACCTAGAATCTTGAAATTTGGTAGGAATATTATTTTTGCAATGTAGAGATCAGCTAAGAACGGATTTTAAGAAATTCCTTCCCCAAAGGGGTTTGCGGCGGCGTTAACAATGAAAAATTCCCGTTTTTAAACTATAGCTCCTATCGACTCCAAATTTGGTAGTAATTTTCTGTCAGAGATGTAGAAATAGTATATGAATGAATTTTATGGTAGACTACCCCACAGGGGGTTATGGGGGGTGAGTATCAACAATGAAAATTTTTTAGTTTCAAACTATAGCTGCTACAGACTCCAAATTTGGTAGGAATTTTCCGTAAGTGATAAAAAAATCATTTATGAACGAATTTTACGATAGCTCACCCGACAGAAGATTGCGGGAGTGGGTATATTAACAATAAAAATTTTTAATTTTCAAGCTATAGCGCTCATAAACATCAAATTTGGTAAGAATCTGCTACATGGACACTGTTATGCATTGATGTGTTAAGTGCTATGGAAATCCTATGTACTTCCCGTGAAAAAATTTTCTGATCAGACTATATCAGGTCTGATATAAACCGTCCATATCAGGCCTGATATGGTAATTGGCCATATCAGACTATATATGCCTTGATATAAGTATATCAGACTATAGACCCGCCCGGGTAAAAAAAAATTATATATAATTTTATTATATAATTATGTATGAAAATAGCCATATATAATTATATAGAATTAGGTATCATTATAAATAATTAGTTCCATAAAAAAAATCGGCATGTGTGGGAACCGAACCGTGGGCCTGACGCTTTGAAGACTAATTCACTACCTGTTTGTCAAAGAGACTCACTTGGGAAGGAGAGTTTATTGTAACTACAAGTAATGCAAATCGTATACATGATCGGTTTGTAGTGAACAAAATTTTCCATCTAATTTAAATTATTAATTATCAATATATAAGTAATAATGGTATCTATATGTAGATTTATAAAATTATCTACATATACATGAAATCGCAAAAATGATTCTACGATATTGTTAAGGTAGTTAACGAACTACGGCTTTAGAATTTATAATTCCTTTAAAATTAAAAAAATAATAGAGGTAGAATCAGAATTAAAAGCTCAAATTTTGATGTAATTATTTTTGTTTAGTATATGGAATTATATATAGCTGGAGGGCCCGACTAACAATTTATGAACTTGACAAAACTAATAATTTTTGTGAAATTAAATTTTTTATAAGTTCCTATTATTTCATTCGCAAAATACTATTTATTAAAAGATTGTTAATCATTGGAGTAACAGACTCTTGGATAAAAAAAGAGAATGCTTAATAGTAATCACAAAAATACCCACCTGAGTAAAAAAAAAATTATATTTCTATATGATTCATTTATATGAATATTATATATTATATATTATATATTACATATATATATATATATATGAATTATAAGTTTTTTACTCTGGTATGCTTTTATATGAGTATGTAACTAAGATATAACTAGATAAGACTACTTATGTACTGATAAGGGTATATCCGACTATATGAAGCCTTATCAAGTCATATCAACTCTGATCAGGGATTTTTTTTTCAAGTTTATCAAAGTATATATAACTTTATAAGGTTATATCAGGCCATATCAGGACCTATTAAGAAATAATATAAAATTATATATGAGCTTATCAAGCTATATCAAGTCTGATCAGAATATTTTTTATTCAAGTAGACATATCAAGTTGATAAGGCTTGATATGGCCAATTTCCATATCAGGACATATCAAAAATTAAATATGGACCTATCAGGTCATATCAGACCAGATATGAAATATATCAAAAATTGTTACATGGCCTTATCAACTCATATCAAGCCTGATCAGAATATTTTTTCACGGGTTAACACACTATTGCATAACAGAGTCCACATATGAGGTAGAAATGATTTAAGAGCGGATTTAATGACAACCTACTCCAAATATGAATTGCGGGGGTGGGTGTTAACAATGAAAATTTAAAATTTTCAAGCTATACTTCTTATAGGTTCCAAATTTGGTAAGAGTCTGCTATATGTATGGTAGAAATGATCTCAGAGTGTATTTTATAATAACTTACTCCAAAGATGCGGAGGTGATGATTGTCAAAAACCGATTTAAATATTTTTCTTTCTTAATAATTATATTTTCTTACAACAATCATCTCTTTAGCAGCGGCTAAAAAGTTATTATAAGGTTTCCAAAATTTTACTTTACATGTAGCTATTCAGTCAACGGACTAAGAGATTAACATACATTTCATTTTTGCTGATCACTATATAACCGATGAATTATTCTTATTACGGAGGAAATTTTAATTAACAGCAAAATTCGCTGCACTTTAAGTTAGGCAGATTTCAATTTCACTAATGCGACCAACAATAACTTTAACTGAAACTTTCAATGCTCATTACAAATTTTTTTCTTCGTGTCTGTCAATCAATACAATACTCCAATTAAATTTCAAATTTAAATTTACAAATACAATTTTATAAACGCCCAGCGGAGCGGGCGGGTAACAGCTAGTTTTTATAATATTCAATGAATTATAAATAATGTAAAAGTTAGTTATTTTCCATCAAAAACAGCATCAAATAACACAAATAATGTGCGGCTCGCGTTCGATTCTTAGTTAGAGTTAATATTATTTTCACTTTATATCGTCTAAGTTGTAATAATTAGGTCTACGTGAGATTCCAAATCTAGTCAGCGCCTCATAAAAATTAAATGACAACAAATATTAAATCAAATCTTTCTTTTTTATTATTTCAATTCAAGTAAAATTCAAGAAAGTATTGTAATTTTACAAACTTAGCTAAAACCATAGCTCAAACCGTAGGCTAAACACGGACAGAGCCATTGGTAACGTTCCAAGGCTCATTTCAAGAATATCTAATCATTACACCAAGCCTTGGATCAGGCCTAGGCCAGCTATTACTTCCCAAGGCTTGATTTGAAAATATCTAACCATTGGGCCAAGCTTCGGGCGAGGCTGAGGCCAGTGATCACTTTTCAAAATTCAGCACATAACAAACGGCCCAAGGCTCGGCTAATTGTCTCCTGATTAGAAAAAGAGATTTGAAAAGATTCGAAATGGCTCAAAGAGATTAAAAAAGATTTAACTTGACGAATATATAGATTGTGACGTGGGAAATTTCCCACCTAGAATCCGATTAGAGAATTATTTTTTTTTGGTATTATTTAGCCTTGTGTGTTGGTCAAGCTGATGAAAGCTAAGATTCGACGCGACTGTGTCGCCCCAAGTGGTCCCGGTCATAAAACAAAGCTCGAGGTAAAATTTAAGCCGAACCGCGCCAATTAGTAGTAATAAGGAATGGATGCGTCCGAACTAAATTTAATGTATCGGATATAGAGTGAGTGATATAGTATGAATGGGGAAAGCGACCGAACCCGCATTTCAGTCGATATCAACGACCGAGGAGACATCTGGGAGGAGCAGCGAGGGACTAGCAAGGCACGGAATCGGACTCCACGAACGACTGGAAGTTGAAACGGCGGGAGACTCGTCGAGGCTCCACCTGAACGCCGAATATCGCACTAAATTGGTAAATCGACCAATCATCGATCCTAGTTATTTATCGTACGACGGCTGATTGGACGCGCAGCTCATTAGCGGTGCTGAAGGAAAGACCACGTGTTGGCAAAAGGAAAACGGAAAAGCCAGTAGAGTAATTCTGACCGAACGCTTATATGCCACGTGCAAGAGAAAAATCAAAATTAATTAATTAAAATCGGCAATATCTTTTTGCTATCGCTGTTTTTTTGAAGAAAAAGAAAGAGGAAATTGAACCGTTTCTTGTTTCGTTTTTTTTGTGTCGAGGAAAAGTAGTGCTATATTTACTTGAAAAATCGACACGGAAAATTGCTCGTAGAAGTTTCGCCGTTTTGTTATCGAAGATAAGTTCAGTGAATACTGAAGAGATGTTGTACCAGCGTCAAGGACAGCAACTGCATTGTGACGTTCGATCTCGCCGTTCCCGGGAAAGCCATCGCCGAGGAATCACCTTCATCAGTACCGCCGACATCGAATTTTTTTTTATTTGATCTTCATCCCGAGAGGTCGACTGAGTGGGGTAAGTGCGGTCGCAGTTGTTAATTTACCTGGGTGACTTCACCACGAATCGCGATTAACGTAGATTATCATCGATAATCTTATTGAAAGTTTTTTTTTTAAAATTTGCTCACGACTTCGGAATTGAGTCCGAAATTAATTGTGTACCGGAATTCAACAATCGCGTTGCTAAATTCCGGCTTCGGTGACGTCAGCCAGGTACCCGGTGCCAAATTCTATGATAATAAGTAGTTAATGACCTTGTGTATAATTGTTTGAGTTGGAGTGTACTTCTGAAATATTTTGTCGTAACTCGAGCTTTGTTCCCGCGAATTACTCGACGGGTAACAGCGATCCCAGATAAACTATTGATGAGTTATTTATTTTTTTTGCTGTTGATCGAAACCGGCGAAGTAAATTAATTTTTTTTATTATTATTAAATAAACAAGTTTTTCTTTTAATTCGCAATTTTATTGTTACTCGAACCCGGCGTAATTTTTCTTCGTTAATAGGCTCGCCAATTGTTGTTAATCGAACCCGGCGAACTGAATGATCTTTTTTTTTGTTAACAAATTCGTAAATTGTTGCTAAGCGAACACGGCGAATAAATATTGGTCTTGTTTAATTAATTCGAAAAAATTGTTTAGCCGAAACAAGCGCGAAAATTATATTTTATGAATTAATTTTTTTTTGTTGTTAATTTCGTTGTTCCCTGCGCAACTACTGTCGATTGGATTTTAGTGACTTGCGTGAACGAAATTTAGATTTTGCTTTCTTGTTGCGATTGCCTGTGGCCCAAATTCCGATTGGCTTTGTTATTTTGGCGTTTCATGAAAAGTATGTAAAACAATTATTTGTAACAAATTTTTTTTTGTATTGATTTTATTCGTCCTTTGATATTTTTTTTTGGATTGAACCTGCGAATGTTATCGATCTCGCTAGTTATTGAATAAATAATTCACTCGTAATCGTGCCTGTGCAATTAATTTATTTGACCTAATTTTAATTATTCCCCGAACCGATTTCCTCGTACGCTTCGTAAATACATTTGAATCTCTTCGGCCTCGACCCGCCGCCCAACGACGATCCACGTGGACCAACGAACCGTGGAACGAAAGTTCCTGGCGCCCAACCATCAACGAACCAGGTAGGCCAAACATTTAGGTGGACCTCTTCGGCGCTGCCGACGCCAGCGCAGCGAAAAAGCCATTATAAATTTTGGCGCCCAACGTGGGGCTACACGAAGAGATTCCGACGCGTCGCGACTATTTCGAGCGAATTTACAGCAGATAGTTAGGTTAATTACTTACGATGAGTTCAAGCGACGAAAGCCCGAATGATATGACTAACCCGCGTGAACGAGAGAACATGGACGATATCGAGAACCCCATCGATCCATTACACCGGCAGAATCCGACCCCGCCTGTTCGCTCAGGCACGCCACCTCCGAGCACTTCGAGACAGGGAACCTCGAAGGCTGAAGTCGACCCTCTCGCAGCAGAGCGACGACGACTCACGGCCGAACGTATTCGAATCCAAGCCGAAGTCGCCGATTTGGAGCGTCAAACTCGGGAATTAAGTGCTCGGGAACACTCCATGCGCACACTCGATCAAACAGGATCGACAACTCGAACCACAAATGAAGCTGACGAATGGGTGTATGCGTTAAACTCACTGCAGGTTAGCGAGATGCTCGTAACTCTGAATGCTAACCCATTGGGGACGTCAGATGTGCTTCGAGACCGACTTCTGCGCGCGTTGAAGCGCAATATTGACCCAGATACGATCTGGACCCTGGAGGATCAACCGATCACGCGATTTTCGGACGATCTTACGACGAAAGAGACATACAGTCGCATTGACTTGCCTCCTCACTGTGTCAATGCGGTGGTGACGACGATGACGACCACCACGACAGTCACAACGACAGCTACCGGCCGATTAACGGTCGATACGACCCCTACCAATACGGAAAGGTATCTGTTGACTGAGTCGCGACCTCGTATGTCAGTGGGCGAACCAACGAGGCCCACGCGACCCATTCCGAGTCCTCGAACCATTCGAAGTCCGCCCCATGTTAGATTCCCACCCGCAGCGAATTCGACGATGAGCCAGATGAACCATCAGGCTCATAATGCCGGATGTTCACCAGTCCCAGGAGAAACTCACGACTTGGAAAGTCGCCAGGGTCTCTCGCGTACTGGTGGGGCTCATTATCAGCCTGCCATGTACGAACGAGTGTCCAAATGGAATTTAAAATTCACTGGACAAGACTCGTCTAAACTGGAGTCATTCCTACGACGTCTTGAGGAATGCCAGGTGACCTGTGGTCTTCATGACGCTGACGTGTTGGCTATTATGCCACTTGTTCTCACCGGAGCAGCCAAGACATGGTGGACCCACATGAAAGGGGCCATCGACTCGTATGAGGTCTTGTGCAACGCTCTTCGTGAACGTTTCGGCGAACCCGATATTGAGTGCCGCCTTCTCGGCGAGGTCGTGAATCGCACTCAAGGCCCGTTGAGTCAGGTTTGGATTACCTGGACTCTATTTTGGCTATGTGGGCACTAGTTAGTGAGCCTTTGCCGCTACGCCTACAGTTGAATTTCGCTTTCAACAATCTTCGTTCGGAGTATCACGTCGTGATACACCGTGAAGACTTCGCATCGTTTGGCGAGCTGTATCGACTCGTTCGTGACTTCGATCGACCCAGACGCCGCACGCAACCGCGTACTCCGGTCACGCCAAACGAAAGCGTGATGCCGGAGCTGGCATATCAGCCCGATCGATACATGTCACGAGTACCGGGTAAGACGACCAAGTCGCAGGTGGCGGCCATTGATGACGTTTCATCAGCATCAAAACCACCAAAATCGCCAAACTCGCCTCGCAGGAAGAGGAAAACTTCCCCGACCTCAGTGGTACAACAAAAAGCCGTCGAAAACGCCGCACCACCGCAGCCAGTGGCTGCTTGAACGTCTCGGCGTCAGCTTTTGTGCCACGTGATAAGGTAGGACAACCTCGACCATTCACGATCGATCCTGGACTACGAGGGCGCTGTTTCAATTGTGGCCAAGCAGGTCACTTGCGAACAGCATGCCCGAGTCCACCCCGAACCGGTTACTGCTGGACTTGTGGTTCAGCAGATTGTACGACAGTTGGGTGCCCTGGTTGCACCCGCTGGCAACAACGTCGGGCTGCGTCGTCGGGAAACGCTTCCCGGGGACAGCAGTAGACGATCCACCGCTGATCTCCGTCGAATTTGGGATCGAAAGTCCGGTTAAAGAGGTGGTCGCTGTGGCTACGTTACCTCTACCGGATATCTTCGACATTAATATAGAGCCATTCGGCCCTGCGAACCAGAACCCCGATGCGAACAATTCCGAACCTTATGTATATCGACCCGTAATCGAGACGACCGCTCATGCCCGACCCAAACATCAATGCAATGTATGCGCATCGACCGAACAGCTATGGCGCTGTCGGCAGTGTAAGAACGCATATTATTGCTCGAAAGAACACCAAGCTGAGGATTGGCCTGTTCACCGTTTCGTTTGCGCACCGCCTAACGAGCGACCCGAATATCGAACCTTTTGACCCGAATTTCAAACCTTTCGATCTGAATCGAACATTTCGACCCGGAACTGAACCTGAACCGACCCTAAATCGAACCTTTCGACCCGACATCGAACCTTCCGACCCAAATTTCAAACCTTTCGATCCGAAATCGAACCTTCGACCAGGAACCGAACCCGAACTGACCCGAATTTCGAATCCGCTGACCCGAATCTCGAATCTTTCGACCCGACAATTCGACGATTAGGAACGAAGCTCGAGCTAATGCCGTACATTTAAATTGTTTTGTTTGGTCTGTGTATTATTGTCGCATGTAAAATGTGTGTATTGTTACTATTACAGGATGTCGAACTACGAAGCCGTACAGAAACTGACCCTTTTTGGTCTGCCGCCTCGAGACGCTGACTCCCGCCAAGGACGACACTAACCCTTGCCGAAAGGCGTGGGTAGCCGATACGTCGGCCAACGAGGTGGTTCGCCGACTGCCGTGAATTAATTTTTTTTTGTTTTGTTTTGTTACTTTGTTTGTTTTTTTTGGTTTGTATGCGCCGTTGCGCTTGTGGGTTCGCTAGGCGAAGCCTGATCTCTGCCACCCAATAGAGGGGGCAAGTACTGAATTTGAGAATATATTTTTTTACATATTGTGTGTTCCGTCGATACGCCGTTGCGTACCAAGTTTTTTTTGTCATCGTCGCATGACGTCGTAAATTGAACGTGCCGCTGAGCGGAGTATTAATGTATTTTTTTTTACTTTGATTATTATCATTATTTTTTTTTCTCAATAAACGTTCGTTCTTGTACATTTGCTCTCATTTATGTTGCATCCTACCCCTATATTCAGGTGAAGGGACCAATGGCACCGATTCTGCGACCCATGTGGCTCCCAGTCGACGTCTGGGGGGAGGTGTGGTAACAGCGATAGATATACATTTTGAATGTGTTAAATCTTATAAAATCTTTTCTTTTTTAATAAGAGTCGACATTGGCTAACCCTACCTGAGCAGCAACGTAGGTCATTTGGATTGTAAAAATTTTTCCGTGACCCTGAGTCTTTAGAGTCATGGACAGCGAGGCAAATCATCCATTTGCGTATCTGAAGTTTTTCCGAGTCTCTAATTCTTAAGGGTCACGGCCAACTACGCAAATCCTGGGATTTGGAAATTTTTCCGTGGCTATAAGTCTAAGTCCTTGCAGTCACAGACAACGTCGTTAAATCGACCATTTGCATCTAAAATTTTTCTGTATCTCCAACCTTTGGAGTCACGGACAACAACGTACATCGTTTGAATGTTGGATATTCATCCGTTTCTTCTAAGTCATTGGAGTCACGAATAACGAGATGCATTTGACCGTTCCTTTAAGATTTTCCGTGTCTTTAAGTCTTGAAGACACGGATAACAAGATGAATTCGTCCGTTCTTTTAAGATTTTCCGTGTCTTTAAGTCATTGGAGTCACGGATAACGAGATTCATTTGTCCGCTCCTTTAAAATTTTCCGTGTCTTTAAGTCATTGGAGTCACGGATAACGAGATGCATTTGTCCGTTCGTTTAAGATTTTCCGTGTCTTTAAGTCCTTAGCGTCACGGATAACGAGATGCGTTTGTCCGTTTTTTTGAAGATTTTCCGTGTCTTTAAGTCTTTGGAGTCACGGATAACGCCATAAATAGTTACTAAACATAAATAGTTTATTAACTTTCTTATCAAGTTTTAACGTGCTTAGAGACACGGAAAAATCGCTAGAAATAGCCATTTTTTTCACTTTTTTAGAGTCACGGATTTTCCGTGGATGGTGTCTTTAGCAGCACCGTTCTTTTAACGAGACTCGCGTCAGTATGAGAGAGACACAAAGAGGGCTCATAATGCGACTCTACTGTATTTAAAATTATTTAATTTTTAAATACAAAAAAATTATAATTTAGTGATAATAATTCAATTTAATTCATAAAAGTATGCAATTTTTCATCAATGTTTCTTTATGACGTTATCACGTAAAACTATCGTCTGTAAACCGACTTTACGGACAACCAATTTTTATATCATACACAATATCTGCATTTGTAAAAATAATGCTTAATATTTATTGATAATGAAATTTATACTTACGCACGGATATTTTTAAAAAGTCCAATGAAAATATATTTAAAATAAAACACACTTTTATTTCCACAGATCGTAAATTGATACACAACTAAACTTTCAGTATATGATACAGTTTGCTATAACCTGTCAGAACAATTGAATTAAGCACGAGCGTTTTTCTCTCTGCATCTACGGTAAAGGGTTCCCCCAAATTTCTCCTATACAGTAGAGTCGCGTTATGAGCCCTCTTGGTGTCTCTCTCATACTAACGCGAGTCTCGTTAAAAGAAAGAGAAAACAAGCCAGGCTCATAAGGCGACTCGACTGTAGTCCAGTCGGCAGGGAAATATTACGCCATTAGTTTACGACTTACAATGCAAATGGAGTAAATTGCAATTTTATTTTTTTAATACTCAGAAAAATTTATGTGTATAAAATTATTATAAATAATTAGGTATTATAAAAAATTATTGTAAATAATTATTATAAATAATAGTTATTTATAGATAATAATTTTTTTAAACAAATAATTTTTTTAAACAAATAGAAAATTAAAAAAAAAAAAATCTCCACTCGATAGGATATCTTTGCGATTCATGAAATTCTGAATCGTTTAATACCTATATTGTGGAATCGATTTTTTAAAACTTAATTAAGACTTAAAAAAAGAAAAATTTACAAAAATAAATTACTCCAAATGTCTGAGCGGCTGCTTACTATTGTTATTATTTGAGGGAAATGGCGCACGCGTTCTTCCTTGGATCCGGACATCTAGTCCCCGTAGAGCTCATATTTTTTTTAACTTGTTATCCATATTTTTGCACTAAAAAAATGAAAAAAAAAATTTTTTTTTATATCGATTTTTTGTTGCCGGAAAAATTTATCTATAAAAAAAAAAATAATTTTTTCTAATTTTAACTATTTTTAATAATGCAGAAATTCCAAAAACTAGAAATTATTTATATAAATTCAAAAAAAAATTTTTGAGTTTAACTGATTTTTTTGCTTATAGAAGAGAACAAACAATAGCTACAATTAAAAAAAAAATTAAATCGAATTATTCTTCGCGGGGTTACAGCTTTTGTTTATAAGCGCTTGAACGGAACCGCGTTTTTTTTTTCATTAAAAAATTAATGTCTCGTAAACTATTGGTCGTAAAGCCATCGGGTTTGGCTCATTTTGTTCCCTATTTAATTCTCAAAATTTCATTCACAGCATGTCTCGACTACTTTTGCGTAGTTTCTGAGATATTTTAATGCAAAGCTACTTGAAAAATGGCTTTTTTTTAAGCAATTGAATTTTCGCGATTTTTTTGTCACATGTTAACGTCTTATATAAATTGATGAACACTGGCAGCACACATGCAAAAGTGTCGCGCTTCGTCTCAGCCTGAGCGTGCAAGCGAGAGCGCGCAAGAAGCGATAGAGGCACGATCGGCCGAAACAGTGACGCCAAAGCCGAAGCGTTGGCTTGTGACACATTCATCTCTCTTCTCGCGTGACATCACAGCTAGCAGTTCGAATATTGCTGTACAACTCATTGTTTGTGATTCTTTTTTAAAAAATTACTTGAATTAAATTTTCAAAAACTATAAATAAAATTCGAAAATTAAAAATTAATGTTTTTAACCAGTTTTAAAAATATTTATATCAAATTATGTTAAATTATTATCATTGATAATATTAATAATTAATAATCATTATAAATAAACAAATAAAAATAATTATAAACGATAAATTAATTATATAATAATAAAAATAAATAAAATAATTATTATTAATTATAAATAATAATAATTATATTAATTATTAAATTATTATATTAATTTTTAATTATTAATGCACTAAAATAAGTACTTTTTCTTAGTTAAAATAATTTTTAAATATTTACAATTTTTTAATTTATAAATACAAAACAAATTATTATTCAGTGATAATAATTCAATTAATTCATAAAAGTATGCAATTTTTCATCAATGTTTCTTTATGACGTTATCAGGTAAAACTATCGTTCGTAAATCGGCTTTACAGATAACCAATTTTTTTTTTTTAATGGTTTACATATTGTTCTGAGTATTCAAAAAAAAATTTGGAAAACTGTTGACCCTGAAGGCTATCCCTGTAACTTCCCGCTAATTCCATACTTAGGTACTTAAAATTGCACGTATGACGTATTCTCTTACGTTTCCAAAAATCTTTAATATAAGTTTAAATAAATCGAACTAGGAATGTCGGAGTATTTCCAAAAAAACACACACATACATACATACATAGTCACCCATCGCGGGAATAGTTAGGGAAGATTCCTGTGACCTTAACACATCAAGATCTGATGAAAACTCGATTTTTGCAAAACGGGTAATACCAATAACTTCCCGATTTTTGAAAATCTTCGATTTTCTTAGCGGGATGTTAAAAAAAATTTTATTTATAAAAATTGAGTTGTATAAAAATTTAGAAAATTTTTTAAAAGAGTTTAAAATTTTCTCTGTTATTTTGCAACTTTATTTTCCGTATAAAATAGTATACAGTTGCATGAATGAAATTTAATATTATTAAAAAAAAACATTTTTCCTGCATTTATTACTATATGTATCACGAAAAGTTAAAAAACAAAAAACATTTACTGACAATACATATATATACTAACATTTACATATCGCCTGGCGACTGTTTTTTATTTACAGCTATGTTCAATCGTTTATTGACATTCATGTCTCAATAACCTAATTATATCTTCAAATATCCCTCAATTTTCAATATTTTAATGTATTATATTATATTAGAGTTTATTACATTTCTTAAATAATTATAATTTATTGTTTACGATTTATAAAAATGGAGTATGGTGATTATACATATCACCGTAATAAATTTGATACACTTCCGGACGGTACAGTGATAAAAATGTAAGTTCTATTTTATAATATTTATTTGTTAATTTTTTACTGAATATTTAATTAATAAATATTTGTATCATTTACTACACAGTCCATAATTAAATTAAATTAAAAATTTATTAATTAAATTATTTTTTATTATTCACTTTAGACTGAGCTTGCGAGCAGCTCAATTTTAATTGGGTATTTTATATAGTATCATTCAATGATGATCAATAAAAAACTAAATATATATTATGAATGTTTAGTGTATCAATATATGTATCAGTAAATTATTTTACGTACGTGTATACCTTGTAACAGT
Organism: Cotesia chilonis; assembly: GCA_018835575.1. Classification (NCBI taxonomy): domain Eukaryota; kingdom Metazoa; phylum Arthropoda; class Insecta; order Hymenoptera; family Braconidae; genus Cotesia; species Cotesia chilonis. The sequence continues at coordinate 982,621 of RJVT01000032.1, forward strand.
TTTACCTGCTCAGGTTAGCCCCTAATCAATTTTTAAATAAATAAACAACAAAACTAAACAACAATATAATTATTAGGGCGCCACCAGGATTTTTAATCACGGTTCCTGGAACCGGTCCAGAGCTGAGAAAACTTAATCTTAGGGTAGAGAGAGTGGAGGAAGGTGCTGTTGAATAATAAAAATTTAATTAACAATCTGATCAGTTTATTAACAACAAGAATAAAACTTAACAAGAATTGACTTACAACTAGTTAACAAAATTCATTCACGCACACACTAACTACACTTAACAATATCTTAATCTCGACGAGCCCCTTTCGGCGTCTACCCGTCGATTTCTAACTTATTCTTGACGAGCCCCTTTCGGCGTCTACCGTCAATTTCTAACTTATTCTTGACGAGCCCCTTTCGGCGTCTACCCGTCAATTTCTAACACGTGCCCCTTTCGGCGTCTACACGTGACGGGCCCCTCTCGGCGTCTACCCGATTTCTAAATCTACCTCCCCGCACAGAGACGAATCATATACCGGGGTCGTTAACTCGGCTCACAGGAGTAACAGCCCAGCGACGAAACATAGACCTAGATACTCCTGCAGCTTATACACACTTTACTACAGAACAACAGCCCAGCGACGAAACATAGACCTAGATGCTCTGCAGCCCACTCTCATAACCCGCTCCAGCTACAGCAGTAACAACCCAGCGACGAAACATAGGTCTAGATACTCTGCAACTCACACATAACCCACACTTGTCTCACACTCACACTACTAACTTGACTTTACTTTATAAATTTTATTTTAATAAAATCGACTGTAATTAATTTCAATTAAATATTTAAATTAATTATTCAATCATTAGTAAATTAATAAAATGACTATTTTCAACTTACAATCAATTTTCAACTAACTATTACAATATAAAATTCTCAAACGTTCAAAATTATTAACACAAGTTTAATTAATTAATTCTGACTAAACTTTACTGTGACAATTTTAACTCACTTAATATTCCTGGACTTAATCCAAACCGATAATTATCAAATTCAGTAAAATTAATTTAATCAATTCACGGACTTAATCCCAAAATTTTCTAAATTTCACGACATAAAATAATTTTACAATATAAAATTCTCAATAAAATTCCTAATATAATTACTTAATAATTTCTGCTATAATAATCTCAACTAATAATTTTCCTAATATAATTATCTTGCTAATTAAATTCTTAATATAAAATATTCTTAATATAACTCTTAATAATTTTCTAATAAATATTTAATAATTAATTCTTAATAATAATCTTAAATAAAATACTGTCAATAATCTTCTTCTAGTCTTATCACTTATAAATTTGACACAATCTAAGTTATTCAATTTTGATTGCTAGAATAATCGCTAGCTGTTTTGCTTGACCTTGGGTATTGGAATTTACTGCGACACAAAATTGACGCTTGACTGAAATTCCACGAATAAAATTTGTCGATCTTTTTCAAGGACAAAAATCAATCAATTTTACTAAATTAATTATTATAAAAATTACAACAATAAAATTAACGAAATTTCGGATGTTAAATAATTAATTGATAATTCTCTCAGTTATTAAATTTTCCCGCAAGGTCGATTAAGTGATCCTCGGGTATAAACCCCCATGAAAATCACTAATCCAAAACTAGCAATTATTCCACAATTAATTAATTAATTTAAAAAATTATATTTAAGAGAGAAGAAGAGGAATGATAGACCGAGTACAGACCGCGGTCTATCTCCCACGGAATGAAATAAAAATACCTGAGTAATAACTCACTCCTGTTCACGTGGTGAATCCTCAGGTAGCCGTCCTTTTGTTTTATTTTCACTCCGGGGATCCTTCCTTATTCCAAAATTCAGTTACCTGTAACAGTCAAAATATTAGCAAGAGTCGTCTCCAAGATTGTAAAGACAATCTTGAAAAGCAATTATCGCAGCGTTCCAAAATACACGTGCGAATATTTTAATTACCTGTTTATTTTGCAGAGTAGTGACCGGTGTGGTTAACTATCAAACCTCTTCTCATTTAGTCACACACCGGCTTCCGAGCACTTACCCATTTTACCCCCCTCTTAATTACTATACGGAAGGCCCCGAAGATCGAGGCGCGCCAGTGCTGAGTCGACTAATTATCGATCTCTGGCGACTTATCGATTTAGGGTAATTTACCCTGTTACACTCCTCCCCACCAGACCAGCACTGGGGGGTCTCGATCTTCAGTTCTTCCTGGGAGCTGATAAATTAGAACTAAAACAGAGTAATTAAATTTTAAGCAAGGCATTTATTTAGGCCAGTTACAGGTCTTCTTCTAGGTCCAGCTGGAGAACGTCTTCATCGCTGGTTTCCTCGTCATTGAACACCCCGACGTCTTCCAGGCCTGAGTCTTCCGATATTGGCTCGCCCTGGCCACCAACCTCCATCTCGCTCCAGTTCGGGCCTCGGAGCCTCCTCTTACTCTTCTTTTCTTCCTCTTCGCCACTCGTCGACGGATAGGGACGTCGCTTGGCTCAGGCCACGGCATCAATTCGGCGCGAGGGATACCAGTCTCCATCCTGCCAGTCCTGGCTGCTCGTTCCATGGCTTCTTTAAACTGGCTGGCACGGTATGCAGCGAAGGCAGGTGTTAAATGTGATGGACACTCAGGCAACACGAACGTGGATGTTGAGGTCGTGGCTACCTGAGTGTCAGCAGCGTGTTGGTTCCGGGTTGGAACAGCTGCAGCCTCCACTACATCCATAGGCGTTGGTTTATTGGATGGAGCTGGCTTGGACCGAGATGCTGGGGTTTTCCAAGGCGCAAACAATCTCCTGGGTGGAGTCACGGCAACACTAGACCTCGTGACGATCCTGGTCTTCACTGGTAATTTAGACTCAACAGACGTATGTGCTGAGGTAGTCTTAGGACGGGAGATAGCACCCTTGGACACACCTGGGGCGTGCCCGGGTATAGCGCCATCCCCCCCAACTGATGCTGTAGTAGGTGCTGCAAGTTCAGACCTTTTGGTCGTCTTAGGTGAACGAGTAGATGGGCGGGACTCGAGAGGAAACACAGGTGTTGGTGTTCCAGTTGGCTCCAGCGGAATGGAAACTCGAACCGTCGGAGGAGAAGTCTCCAATCCCTTCTCCATCCGAACAGCTCGAGTTCCAAAAGTCAACAGCTCGAGGTGTCTGGGCCTTCTATCCTTTTCTCGCTCCGCCACAGTTGATGCTCTCGCCCACGCAGCCCGCAGTTTCACCTTAGGTGTCTGGGGATCTTGCAGCATTACATTGAATCTCGCACGACGCCTGTTGAGTCGAGTCTGGCTTTCAGTGCAGCCGTACCATTTTGACTCGCTAGTGTAGACCCTCTTTTGAGTCGCTTTTGTTCATTTAGAACTGGTACCACTCGGTGGGATACCGAGGGTTCTACAGAATTATGTTGTATTTTGGTGATTCCAGCAACCCCCATTCGGTGGAAAACCGAGGGTTCGGCAGCTGACGTCGCCGAAGCATGCTCTTCAGTCACAGCGGACTCCTCTCGGTTTGAAACCGATGGAACAGCGTCTGTTGTGGCTGGTTTAGCCGCCTCGGGAACGACAACTCCCACAGGGCTCGCCACCGAGGGTATAGTTGTTGCTGGTACTAAGTAAAAGCTAGGTAACTGAGGTCCCAGCCTCCGAAAAGCAGATACCCGTGACGTAGAGGGTTGAGACGTTGGCAACCCAGAGAGGATGGTACACTGTACGGCCACGGAATTGGTTCCTGGCCTTGCTCCTCCGATGTTGATCTGGGCTGTCTCTCCCTGCCTCGGGTACCTCCCTGGTTGTTAGCCTCACTTCCACTTCTCTCCATAACCCTGGAAAAGTAATTGAATTAGAAAAATTTCACGACATACTTATCCTTAAAACTAGAGCTTCTTATCAGCTAATCGATTACTGCGCCTCGGGAGTTTTAAATCAGGGATATAATGTTGACCTAATAGTTTCCCTTTTTCGTTTTTTAACTCTACGACTAACGGACTAATCAACTTAGAGACTAACGCAGGCCCTAAGTATTTAGCTCCGAGACTCGCACTATAACCGGTCGCCTTATTACTAAGCTTACGATTAGGATAATAAACTCTGTCACCGATGGAAACCTCCGGAATCGTAAAATTAGATCCGTGGTATTTTTCCTGTCGCTCATTTTCCTTTCTCATGTTGGATTCTATTTTATGCCTGAGCTCATCAAGACGTTGGACTCTTTTGATCCACTCTTGATTTTTAAAATCCAAATCTTCTAATTCCAGGTGGGATGTGTCACTCGCTTGGCGTGGTTCTTGGCCATAGCACAAATAATAGGGTGACAATTTAAGTGATGAGTGGAAAGCACTGTTATAGGCTAACTGGAACTCTCCTATATGCCTATCCCATTCACTTTGGTCTTTATCTATATATGCTCTTATCATAGGTTTTATCGTACGATTTATGCGCTCCACTGGATTTGCCTGAGGATGCGAGACTGCAATCGGGCTAAATCTTACTCCGACTTGCCCCAGGTATTCTTGTACTTGAGAGTTTATGAATTCTTTCCCATTGTCTGTTACTAGGAACATAGGATATCCCCAGAGTGAGAAAGAGCGCTTGAAACATTCCAGTATGAGACTTCCAGTGTGTTTACGCAGCGGGTAAAATAATGCGAACCGGGTATATAAGTCTTGTAGTATTAAAATGTATTTATTCCCTAGTTTTGACCGTGTGAAGGGACCCGTGACATCCGCTGCTACCACTGCCCATGGTTTAATCGGTTGTCTCGTCTGGAGTGGAGCTTTTGATGTACTCTGCTTGTATTTGACCTGTTTGCAAGTCTCGCAGGCTTGAACAAAGTCTTCAACGTCTTTAGACATTCCTGGCCAGTAAAACTTTATTTTGATGCGCTCGTACATTTTGTCACGACCAAGATGACCAGCATCTGGTTCTTCGTGATTCCTTCTCATATTTCAGGTACTTCATGGTCTCTTAGGACCTTTTTCCATTGATCTTCGTCACCCAGGATCTCCTTAAGGGGATCGGGTCTGCGATAATAAAGACAATCCTCCCGTATTTGCCAGTCTGGAAAGTTCTTCGGGTGTTTCCTGACATTGTTGAATTTTAGGTCATACCAACTGGAAGACTGGATATGGACAAATCTAGCTGTTTGTAATCTGTCCTTTATTTCCATCCAGTCTTCGGGAGAATCATCTTCATATAGACGGGAGAGAGCGTCTGGACCTTCGTTTGTCGTACCTCGTTGATGTTTGATGGTGACTTGGTGAGAAAATAACTCAACTGCCCATCTTGCCAGGCGTCCATTGGGCTCTCTAAGTGAGTGCAGCCATAGTAGAGAAGCGTGATCTGTTACTACGGTAAATGGAGCACCTTCGAGATAGCACCTCAGCTTCCTCACCGCCCAGACTACAGCTAAGCACTCCTTTTCTGTAGTCGTATATCTAGTTTCTGCACCTCGGAGCTGGCGACTAAGGCAAATAATTAAATATTCCTTGTCCGTTCCGGGTTCTTTTTGCACTAGAAAGGCACCTAGACCGGTGTCGCATGCATCTGTATATAATACATACGGCCAGTCTGGTTTAGGAATTGCCAAGGGCTGAGCATCAACGAGAGCTTGTTTTAGTTCACGAAACGATTTTTCTTCGTCTGGACCCCATTTCCACTCCGAATTTGCGCCAGTTAGTTTATTTAAAGGGCCTTGAGCCTTCGCAACGTTCTGGAGATGGCGATGGTACCAGTTTACCAGGCCCAGGAAGCTTCTTAGTTGTTTTTTTGTTAGTTGGAGTAGGGAAATTTACAACAGGTGCAATTCTTTCAGGATCCGGGTATAATCCAGTTTCGTTGACCACGAATCCCAAAAATCTAACTTCGTTTCTGCAGAACTTACACTTCTCTGGATTGATGAGGAGGCCAAATTCACGAAATACTTCGAACAGTAGAGCCAGGACTTCCAAGTGTTCTTCAAAAGTTTCACTTATCGCGATCCAATCATCGATAAGCGAAAACCTGCTCGGCCCATTTGAGAGGAAGCTCCCTCTGGACCAAAAGTTCACAAAATCTTGTTTTTACATGATCCATGGCTTTTTGAAAGGTACTCGGGGCTCCAACAAGTCCGTATGGCATTCTTAGCCATTCGAATTGGCCTCTTCCCTCTACCGAGAAGGCTGTTAATGGAACTGAGTCTGGAGACATTATGATTTGATGAAATGCTTCACGTAAGTCCATTGTTGAGATAAAAGTCGCTCCATGGAGAGCACTCAGTATCCTGAGCATGTTCGGCAATGGGTGAGCTGGTGGAATTGTGACTTTGTTCACTGGACGATAGTCAATACAAAATCTCCACTTGTTATTAGGTTTCGAAACCATCAATGGTGAACATGACCAGACACTGAAGCTCGGGCGGATGAATTTTTTTTCTAACAGCTCATCTATCTGTTTATTCAACTCTTCATTTACAACTGGGCTTCTGCGATATGGTTTTATTCGCACCGGCTGTGTTCCAGGTTTTAAAATAATTTCGTGTTGAATAATTTTTGTTGCCCCCAGGTTTGACACTTCATCAAATTTTTTTAACTCAATTTCTAGAAATTTTTTCATCTCCTCTTCTTGAAGTTCAGACATAACACACAATGGTGATGACTTCTCATGACAGTTGATGGGTTGGAAAAGAAAAACTTCTGGAGAATCAGTGAATTTCCATGAACAGTTCTTGCAGTCAATCTGCACCTCAAATTTTGTCGCGAAGTCCATCCCCAGGACCAAGGAATAACCTAGGTCGGGTAATACGCTCAAGTATTGTTCTCCAGCTACTGATCCGATCTGAATTATGAAAGGCGCTCCACCCTTACTTTTACAAGTAGAGTGATTAGCAAGAAGCACTCCTTTCTTGGTCTGATCATCTTGTAGCTCACCAGCAGCTAGATGTTTGATATCTTGGTACACCTTTTCATTTATATAGACCTCTCACTGCCTGTGTCCAGTATTCCTTGGAGTTTTACTCCAAATATCCACACAGAAATTGGGATACGTGACGTTTTTTCAGGTGGTGACCCATTTCCAGGTTTGAAATCCGTCGACTAGCCAGTCTTTGAATAAAAGACGCAGAGAGAGGCCTGCCTTGAAGTACTCGAGGTATAAATGAAGCTTGTGAAGGTGCCCAGGTAGCTGGCGTTGTTGTTGGTTCACATAGAGTCTCGACTTCGTCTTCCCACTCCGAATCAGAGGTTTGTTCTGCTGCTGAATTTTTCTCGGAGTTTTGTTCAACCAAGGATATACAGGGTTCTATTACTTCATCAGGAGGAACCGATAGGGGGTCCTCTAATAAGGTAATAGCCCTTATTACCTCCTCTAGACAGAGTGGTTTAGCTATTGATCTTTCTTGTATATCCTCTTCAGCGGCAGAATTAAGAATGTTATCACTGTTTACCTCATCTGGCCCTCGAGAAAGACTGGTTTAATTCCCGCGTCCTTTCTCGGGTATGAATCCAGATTGGTTTCGTTTAATACAGTGAAATTATTGTTTCCCTGGTTTTCACTTTGTTCTGGTAAACACGTGGGAAACTTACGTGTTACCTCTAGACATTTTTTTGTTTGTTTGAACGACCTTCTCAACAGGAGGTTCGGTATTAACTGCTGCTGAACCAGGTTGGTTATTCCACAGAGCAGATAAAGGACAATTTTCCCTGGTGTGACCTATTTTGTAGCAGAAATTACAAACTTCTCTTCTTGGACCAGGACAGAACTCGAATGTATGACCTGGTGTGCCACAGTTGAAACAGGGACTCGGTCCGCGGATGTATTTTAAATTGTACATTTGACCTAGGTCTGGTATCGGTGCATTCGAATATTGTGGTCCTGGTTGTTGAAGATTTCCATATTGTCTTGATGATATGGTATTTGCAGTTTGATTTAGTGTATTCTGTACAGGCACTTGTTGGTTTCCAGGTTGAGTGGCATTTGTTTGCTGTGTTGGATAATATCTCGAGCGAAAATATTGTTTGTTGGTTGGAAACTGGTTATTAGGACGCCTGATGACTCCATAACGGTTGTCATACTCCCCTGAATTTGATTGCATGTTATTGAACTCAGGGAGTTCCACAATTTCCTCAATAAATTCAATCTCCTCGTTGGGATGTTGAATAGCTCCAAAGCGAGGCTTATCCGTGTTTTTAGATTGAGAAACAGACTGGTTTTTGCTACTCGAGTCCTTGGTACACCTGGCCGCCTCGTGCAATACGTTGAGAAGGTCTTCATATGTTGTGACTTGCCTGGAGAAGACCATGAGCCTCAGCTCATCTGTTAGGTGGTTACGAATACAGTTCACCTGTTCCTGGACTGGTGGAGGGATCTCCATCGATTGTATTTTGTTGGACGTTGAGCACGAACTCCGTGCTGTCCCCAGGATTCATCCTCATTTCACTTATGTCCAGGATCATCTGATGGTCGGTAACAGGGCTGCCGAAAGCTTTTCGGAACTCCTGCTTGAACTGGGCAAAGTTTTGCCATCTATAATAGTTCGAGTCTACCCAACGAGCTGCTGCTCCCTTCAGGGTGTAGCTGATCACCTTCATTAGTTCTGGTTCACTCCAATCCTCACGTTGCTCTAGCTTCCAGCGAGTTCACGAAGTCGTTTGCTGTTATACCCTTTTGAGGAAAGGAAATGCCGGACATTTGTATGCTGTCTTTAATTTCCTTCCAACGGTTATAGGAAATGTGTCCAGGTCTAATGTTGGTGTTCACCCTGTTGAAGTCACCTCCAGGCAATCTCTGTGTGTAATTATCGGGATAAATCCCAGGATAATTAGCCTGTGGTATGTAAGTGTTACCTGGTATGAAACCCCGGTAACCATCTTGACATTCAACATTTGTTGTTTGATAATCTTGGTGATTTATTGTGTTAATCAACGGGCGAGAAGTTAAGCCAATTGGTCGAGTCTCTTGGTTATTTAGGTGTTGGTATATAGGAGAACTCGAATTTACCCCAAGATGCGCTGTCCCTGTGTAAATCTCTCGGGCCAATCGTTCACGTTCACGAAGTTGACGAATTTCCTGCTCTTGTTGTTGATGAAGGCGTTCGAGACGTTCCCGTTGAATTTGTTCTTGTTTTAACTGGTCTCTCAATGCCTGTTCCCGTGCCTCTCGCTCTCTTATGGCTTCTTCGACTCCTTGAAGTCGTGCTCGAGGTGCTTGAATGGTTGTAGGATCACCTCGGAGTCTGTGTTGTAACCAGGAGAATTCACGGTCCATGTCGTCTATTATTTCGTTCATCGTGTCTGCGACCTCTCCAAAATGTAATGAAGAGTTTGAGGAACCGGTTGGAGCTGGTGTGATGGTGTTTCTTCGAATTATATCGCTGATTCTGGCCCTGTTTTGATTTCCAGGGAACAACGCTGTCCCACTCGTACCTGGAGTCTCGCCTATTGATACACGTTGGTTATTTTGAACCGAAGACATTACTCCCGCGGGCCCATGTTGTCTATAACCCGGGTTTAATTGAGTCGACTCACCCATGGGTGCAGGCATGACACCTGACCCGGGTACTTGAGCTCGCTCCCCCAAGGGTCTCTGATCAACATTGGTTCCGGGTTTATTAGTAATAGTCGGTGATGTTCTACCCCGGCCTCTACCGAAGGAAAGTCGTCGAGCCTCAACTTCAGGCTCTTCGAGTCCTTGAGACCTGGTTCTCGGTCCACTTGGGCGATTCATTGTTTTACAATTCACAAAATTAATTCCCGAATCTGAAGAGACTCACTGTTGAAACACGACAATAACTAATAATTTAGAATGTTTTAGTTCAATGTCCAAGTCTGATTATATTATATTTTAGAGAAATAATTGATAAAGAAAAAAAATAAAATTTGTATTGAAATAAATTTCAAAAATTAAAAGAATTTGTTCTAAAGAAGATGATTTTATAAATTTGCTAATTAAGATTTAATTGTAATCCTCTATGAAAGAAAAGAAATTTTTGTTAAATTTATTTTAAGTAAGATAAAAATTTTTTTAAGGATTATTTGTGAAATTTTCTTTTGAAAAGTACTTTACGATGTTGTAGTACAATTGTCAAATTTTTATTCAGAGACAATAAAAGAAAATTTTATCTAGAAATAAATTTCTAAAGCCAAAAGAATTTATTCTAAAGAAAAAGATTTTATAAATTTGCTAAAATAAAATTTAATTATAATCCTCTATGAATGAAAAGAAATTTTTGTTGAATTTAATTTCAGTAGGATAAAAATTCTTTTAAAGATTATATGTTAAAATTTCTTTTGAAAAGTACTTTAGGATGTTGTAGTACAATTATCAAACTTTAATCTAGAGACAGTAAAAGAAAATTTTACATTGAAATAAATCCCAAAAGCCAAAAGAATTTTTTTTAAAGAAAAAGATTTTATAAATTTGCAAAATAAAATTTTATTATAATTCTCTATATGAAAGGAAAGAATTTTTTTTTTTTTTTTTTTTTTTTTGTTAAATTTAATTTAATCGAATTAAAAATTCTTTTGAAAAGTAATTGTCGAAATTTTTCAAGTAAGCTCCTCAAAAATGAGGAATAAAATTACCCGAGGTAGTCGAAATCGATAAGTATTTTAATCCTTATTAAAAGAGAAAATATTTCGACTTATTTCGACTACCGGGTTTGAATGTATTGGTGATTATCTTTGGTACCCTGAGTAGCTGTGACTTGTAGAAAAAACTACCACTAGCTACTGGGTTTAGCTGTATGATAATGGTTTTTTTTTTTTTTTTTTTTTTTTTTTTTTTTTTTTTTTTTAACAAGAGTTAAATTATGATGAATTTACAATTTCGAGGAAAATTATAAGCAAGACAATTTTATGAATATTCCTAAACGCACTTTTCTAAGTTAAAAAAGAATTTTGAATAAGAATTGAATTAATGCTAAAATTTCAATTTCAAGGATTATAAAAAGAAAGAAAATTTTATCGACACTCACTAACGCACTTATCTAATTTAATTAAAAAATTTTTTGAATAATAGAAAAAATATTTTCTAATGATTGAATAATATATTTTTAATTAATTAATTAAAAATTTATTACTCAACAACTTCCATTCTCTCTCTATGGGGTTTTTAAGAAGTTGGGCGCCAATGTAACAGTTTTACCTGCTCAGGTTAGCCCCTAATCAATTTTTAAATAAATAAACAACAAAACTAAACAACAATATAATTATTAGGGCGCCACCAGGATTTTTAATCACGGTTCCTGGAACCGGTCCAGAGCTGAGAAAACTTAATCTTAGGGTAGAGAGAGTGGAGGAAGGTGCTGTTGAATAATAAAAATTTAATTAACAATCTGATCAGTTTATTAACAACAAGAAATAAAACTTAACAAGAATTGACTTACAACTAGTTAACAAAATTCATTCACGCACACACTAACTACACTTAACAATATCTTAATCTCGACGAGCCCCTTTCGGCGTCTACCCGTCGATTTCTAACTTATTCTTGACGAGCCCCTTTCGGCGTCTACCCGTCAATTTCTAACTTATTCTTGACGAGCCCCTTTCGGCGTCTACCCGTCAATTTCTAACACGTGCCCCTTTCGGCGTCTACACGTGACGGGCCCCTCTCGGCGTCTACCCGATTTCTAAATCTACCTCCCCGCACAGAGACGAATCATATACCGGGGTCGTTAACTCGGCTCACAGGAGTAACAGCCCAGCGACGAAACATAGACCTAGATACTCCTGCAGCTTATACACACTTTACTACAGAACAACAGCCCAGCGACGAAACATAGACCTAGATGCTCTGCAGCCCACTCTCATAACCCGCTCCAGCTACAGCAGTAACAACCCAGCGACGAAACATAGGTCTAGATACTCTGCAACTCACACATAACCCACACTTGTCTCACACTCACACTACTAACTTGACTTTACTTTATAAATTTTACTTTAATAAAATCGACTGTAATTAATTTCAATTAAATATTTAAATTAAATTATTCAATCATTAGTAAATTAATAAAATGACTATTTTCAACTTACAATCAATTTTCAACTAACTATTACAATATAAAATTCTCAATCACGTTCAAAATTATTAACACAAGTTTAATTAATTAATTCTGACTAAACTTTACTGTGACAAATTTTAACTCACTTAATAATTCCTTGGACTTAATCCAAACCGATAATTATCAAATTCAGTAAAATTAATTTAATCAATTCACGGACTTAATCCCAAAATTTTCTAAATTTCACGACATAAAATAATTTTACAATATAAAATTCTCAATAAAATTCCTAATATAATCTACTTAATAATTTCTGCTCTATAATAATCTCAACTAATAATTTTCCTAATATAATTATCTTGCTAATTAAATTCTTAATATAAATATTCTTAATAATTAACTCTTAATAATTTTCTAATAAAATATTTAATAATTAATTCTTAATAATAATCTTAAATAAAATACTGTCAATAATCTCTTCTAGTCTTATCACTTATAAATTTGACACATCTAAGTTATTCAATTTTGATTGCTAGAATAATCGCTAGCTGTTTTGCTTGACCTTGGGTATTGGAATTTACTGCGACACAAAATTGACGCTTGACTGAAATTCCACGAATAAAATTTGTCGATCTTTTTCAAGGACAAAAATCAATCAATTTTACTAAATTAATTATTATAAAAATTACAACAATAAATTAACGAAATTTCGGATGTTAAATAATTAATTGATAATTCTCTCAGTTATTAAATTTTCCCGCAAGGTCGATTAAGTGATCCTCGGGTATAAACCCCCATGAAAATCACTAAATCCAAAACTAGCAATTATTCCACAATTAATTAATTAATTTAAAAATTATATTTAAGAGAGAGAAGAGGAATGATAGACCGAGTACAGACCGCGGTCTATCTCCCACGGAATGAAATAAAAATACCTGAGTAATAACTCACTCCTGTTCACGTGGTGAATCCTCAGGTAGCCGTCCTTTTGTTTTATTTTCACTCCGGGGATCCTTCCTTATTCCAAAATTCAGTTACCTGTAACAGTCAAAATATTAGCAAGAGTCGTCTCCAAGATTGTAAAGACAATCTTGAAAAGCAATTATCGCAGCGTTCCAAAATACACGTGCGAATATTTTAATTACCTGTTTATTTGCAGAGTAGTGACCGGTGTGGTTAACTATCAAACCTCTTCTTATTTAGTCACACACCGGCTTCCGAGCACTTACCCATTTTACCCCCCTCTTAATTACTATACGGAAGGCCCCGAAGATCGAGGCGCGCCAGTGCTGAGTCGACTAATTATCGATCTCTGGCGACTTATCGATTTAGGGTAATTTACCCTGTTACAACCTGAAGATAGTTCATACTCAATGCGTGTGATCAGTTTAGAAGTTCAGGGAGATACCTCAAAACATTAGTAATTTTAATTAGATACATTAGTAATTTTAATTAGAAATTCAATATATCATTGAAAGTAATAATTTATATTTTGTTTGACTTAATAATTCAGTAATATAATTATATAATTGATAATTTAACGGTCTCTCTCATTTATTATTTCAAACTTATGTCATTGTAAAAAATTTTTCGGACACGGTATATATATATATACATATATATTGGTGATTCTCTGTAAGGACGTTTTAAATCTGTACAAAATTGTCCGACCAAATTATTTTTGATTTTATTAGAAAAAAAATTAACAAGGGCTACAAAACTATCATCTTAATTATAATAAATAAACAGCCGAATTAATTTTTGCTTTTTGATATTTGTGTATCTTTTCCCATATATCGTGACAGGGGGACTGACTGCCAGGGGACTGATTTTTTTTTATCAAATTGAGAAAAATCAAGCAAACTATTTCAATGCATTCAACTTTTTAAGTTCTCAATGAATGTTTACATTAATTAGAATTATATTAAGACTTATGGATCCAATTTTATAAATAAATTATAAACAAAATAGCTGCAGGGGACTGAGTTTTGAAGTGGCCCAGACACATATTTCCAGCACAAACGGTGCTTTGACACTAAATAAAATGCCGATAAAGCCCTAACAGCCCTATGGTTATTAACTTAAGGCTAGTTATATCCTTATAAACCTCACAAAAGGTAAAATAACACTCCAGATTTTTTTTTTTGGCTTTGAACTTCTGACAGGGGACTGATCTTAAAATGCCTGGGACAAACTTTGATTTAATGAACTTAATGAAACAAATCAACTTTCGGCACTTTTTATTGAAGAAGATTGTTAGTTAATAATTAAGTTTATAAAAATAATGGACCAAATTATATGTATATTATTGACGAATAACTTAAAATTTAATCTTCAAGTTTTAATTTTGGGAGTGGGACAGCCCAGGGGACTGACATTTCGGTGGTTTACGAATTTATAGCAAAAAAACCAAAATTTATTCCATTTTAGTTTTCAACGCTCCAAATAGAAATGTTTCTTTACTTTCGTAATTGATTTTTTTAGTAACAAAATAACAATTTTTCTAATAAAAAAAATGCCTGGGACAGCAAAAAAACATCCTTACAGAGAATCACCCATACATAAACAATATACATATATAAATAATATAAAAAATTGATTAGGGTACTCAAATGAAAGGTGTTGATGAGTGTAACATCGCGATAAGCTTATATTTTTAAAAATGTCAACAGTTCACGAGATACAGTGTCATTTCTTAACTATGTATCTGGAGATAGAGCATTTTCGAATGCAGCCTAAATACTTATCATCATAAATTGACTATTGGTGAGAATGATATGGAACCATGAAAAGGCACAACTCCAGGTCAAGACTTTTCCAACCATACCAAATTTAAACATAAAAACCCATTTTATCATATAAATCCACTGGCCACATAATTTTGATTATTCTCTTAATAATATAGATTATTTTTTTTTTTCATTATTAATTGGTAATATAAATAAAAAAAAAATTGTCACATGTCTGCTAATTTTATTATTATTAAAAATTTACCTGTTGTCACTTTGTCACAAACATCCTTGCTTTCACTATCATTTTGATTTTCCTTTGATGAAACACTTTCATGACTCCGACCTTGATCTTCATGACCACTGTACCCATGATCACCATTGTCACTTGCTTTACTATACTGTCATAACTTTTTCGAGTAGCTTATTTTTGTGCTTCTCGATACTTTTGCACTTGTAATAACAATCACTTATGCACACGATTGTTTAGTTTTTTAATTGGCATTTTTATTTATTTAATAGATAAATTTAAAAAAAAAAGGTAACCAAAAAATATAACCACAGTAAAATGTACTGCACAAAAATATTCATATTTTTTTTTTTTTAGTTAATTATAATATTGATGAAGAAAAAAAGTACAATTTTTCTTTTATTTATATTTTATTTCTTAACCGTAGATGTTAAAAAGATTTTAGGTTACTTTAATAAAATTTTTAATTGAAAATAAATTTCATCAATAATTTTATGCCTAAAAAAAAAACTTATGTTATGAAAATACACATTTAATTTTATTTCATATTTTATATATTTATCATGTGCATTATTTTTGAATGTTTACTTTTTAAAACAACAAAGCGATTGCCTAGTCAGGGTACTCAGACTTTCTTTTCGGCGCGTAGCCAACCTGTGGCGCTAAAGTCGCCCAAAGTAACCGCGATCAATTCAAATTATAAAAATTAAATAAAAATTTTTTTTTCAAATCTTATTTATAACCAGTACTTGTAGCCGAGCGGCTAACGTGCTTGACTTCGAACTACGGGTACTGACCAGGCATGGGGTTCGAGTCCCACCATGGTCAGATAATTTTCGCTATGCGCCAGGTTAATTTTTGATTATCTTCGACTGTGAAGACTCGGCTCATTGCCGAACAAACATTGGCTGTACATGATATTCATAGAGGCCATCTGGACTACACCAGCAAGGAATATAAAAAAAAAAAAAAATCTTATTTATTGAAAATTAAAAAATAATTATCATTAAACAAAATTATAAGTTAGAATACAAAATTGAAATAAATTTTATAAAGTGAAATTTTTATCATAAAATTAGTTAAGATAAATTAACATAGGTATATGTTATATTAGGGTGTCTGTTATTTACCAATTTGGTGTTTGACATTGTAGTGCCCATTAGATTTTTAGTTCGTGACCTAATAAAAAATATCATACCCATATAAGTCCTTAATATTGATATTGAACCGTGCCACAAAGACGATACATTTCTCATTTAAATAACATGGGGTTTTGGCACGTTTTATAATTAATTTTTTTTGTTTCTATGTATAGAAAGTTCAATTTTCTAAAAAAATACTTGTTTGCCATTGCCATATATGGATTGGCATAGAAACAAAAAAATAAATTGTAAAACGTGCCAAAATTCAAAATTATTTGAATGGGAAATGTATTGTCTTTGTGGCACGGTTTAATATTAATATTAAGAGCTTGTAGGGGTCTAATATTTTTTATTAGATCACGAACTAAAAATCTTAGGGGTGCTGCAAAGTCAATAACCAAATTGGTAAATAACGTACACCCTAACATTATATATACTTTCAATAGTAATTTTAAATCACTCAGGTAATCAGTCATCGATCGGCATTGAATACTTATCTTTCTCATTCTAAACTGCGCTATCAAATGTATTGCAACTGAAAATCGTCACCAGGCTTATTAGAATTATTCCCCAAATATTTAAATTAACATAAACATTGACTAAATTTCACGTACTAATATTCATGAAATATAAAATTAGTTTAGATAAATTAACATATATTGTCATCGTATTATAGTGATTAAATCACTCAAGTAATCACACTCAGTCATGATCAGCATTAAATTATTATCTTTTTCCTTCTAAAAGTATGCAATTATACGTTTTGACCTGAAAATCATCACAAAGCTTATTAAAATTATTCCACAAATATTAAAATTAACATAAACATGCCTAAATTATGAGTAGTATTCATGAAAAATAAAAACTGTGATAAAATTTTTCGTAGTCTTTATCAATTTTTATAAGAATAATAAAAAAAAATTAGAAAAACAGTAGACCTAGGTTCATAAAACCGCACTAATGATGTTTTTGAGCTCAAAAATAAAATTTATGTGTTATTTTGAGCTCTTCGAGCTCATCGGAATGAACCGATTTTCATGCGGTTGGCAGCATTAGACGCAGTTTTTGAAGCCCCCTGAAGAATCTTTCAGTATTAATTGATCGAACTAGGAATTTCGGAGTGATTCCAAAAAAAAACTTTTTTCGGTTTTCTTTCGACAACGACAACTCACGAACGAATCAACTGATTTTAACCGGACGGTTGGCAATCGACAAGGTCTTCTGATGTAAAGAGCTGATTAGTTTTTGGAATTGATCGATAAAGCCGTTAAAAGTTATTCCAATGAAACCACATTTGAAAAAAAATTTTGAACTTCCCGCTATGAAAATTGAAAATTTTCAAAAATCGGGAAGTTATTGTTTTTACCCTGTTTTTCGAAAATCGAGTTTTCATCAGATTTCGATGGTTTGAGGTCCTAGGAAGCTTCCCTGACTATTCCCGCGTCAATCGCCACTAAGCCGGTCAAAATCGGTTGATACGTTTGTGAGTTATAGTTGACGAAAAAAATCCGAAAAAAGTGTTTTTTCGAATTACACCGAAATTTCCGGTCTGATCAATATGTGTTTGAAAATATATCATAGAATTTAAAAATGTCGAATGGCGCCAACCGCGTGAAAATCGGTACATTCATTCAAAAGTTATTGGGATTTGAAAATTCAAAAAATAATGTAAAACATTAAACTTCTATCAGACTTTTGAGCTCAGAGAGTTCAAAACTACACGACAATTATATTTTTGAGCTTGAAGAGCTCAAAAATGTAATAAGTGCAATTTTGAGCGCTTAATTACGAAAGTAGCGGGAAGTTGCAGGGATGGACCTCAGGTCAACCGTTTTCCTAATTTTTTTTTGTAGTTTTTCTTGAGATTTCTCCAAATGTACGGGTCCGAATCGGTCTAAAGTGTGTTGAAAATCTAAGTTTAGTCAAGCCCTTTTGAATGGCGCCAACCGCGATGAAATCAGTCAAGCCGTTCAAAAGTTATAAAAGGGTACACACACACACACACACACACACACACACACAGACGCCGTTACAACCTCGCGGGGATAGTCAGACACTAATAGAAGGATTTTTTTGTATTTAAAAAGATTTTTTAATATTTAATAAATGATTTATTAGAGGATAGGTCCTTAACAAATATTTATTAACAGTTAATGAATCATTTATTAGCAGCTATTTTTTTGTGCTAACCAGATATTTATTACTATTTAATAAACGATTTATTAATACATATAAAAAATGATTTATTAATATTTGATAAATCATTTTTTAGTATTTAATACACACTGGATTATGAATATTTAAAAAATTCCTCAATAAACGTGTTTCAATATTTTATTTTAATTATAAAAATTACAGAGAATTAGATATTTAATGAAGTAAAAGAAAATTGAAATTAAAAGATACAAATAATAAAAAGAGAAATTACAATTAGAAGTTTACATATATATTTATACTTATTTACAACTACGCGTTAAGTAGAGCCATCTACCAACACCGACCACCAACAAAATATTTGTTAAATATTAACAAATCTTATTTGGTGGAAATAAATACTTTTTTCAATACACTAAAGCTTCTTAATAGTTACAAAAATTTTGTTCTCATAAAAAAATTGATTTTGTTAATTCTAACGAATATTGTTAATAATAAAAAAATATTTTTTCCACCCAAAAAAATATCTGAAAAAGATTTAATAAATTGATTTATTAAATACAAACAAATCCTTCTATCAGTGGAGAAGCTTCTTGTGACCTTCAAACGTGGAGATCTGATGAAAACTCGATTTTTGCGAAACGGGGTGAAACAACAAACTTCCTGATTTTTTAAAATCTTCGATTTCCTTAGCTGGAAGTTAAAAAAATTCATTTTACGATTATTTTATGAAGTTTTAATATTGCACCGTTTTGAAAATTTTTTTTTAAATTGAAGAACTTTGTAATAAAATGAAATATGTCTCCATTTCTGATGCTAAATTGCCTTTTTTATTTATTTTTCATGATACTTTTTCTTCACTTTCTTTTTGATTATTTTATAGATTTACAATTGCTTTTATAAAACTTACCCAGGAGAAAATAAATGTCGCGGTACCCTTATTTGGAATGATGGTTTTTACACTGAATCACAAAAGCACACCTGTGATATACGTCCTTTCGCTAGCGAGATGCGGAGTTTAGGAAAGCATTGAGGAAATGAGTGTTCCAGCCATAAAAAGAAAGACATTTATAAGAAATTGCAAAAAAGTAAGTACAATAAATATTACAATATTACATTTAATAAATTATAAGTAAAATAGTTCTTCCAAGAAGCCATCCTTACAAGTTCACGCTAATTAGATATCCAAAACGCTCGAAATTTCACGTAATAATAATATTTTTGAGCTCTTAACATAACTAAATTACTCTGTCAAACATTTTAGGTAGTTTCTAGAAAATTTATAGTTGTATTTTTCTTCATGATGAAATTTTTACCTGATGATTTGGCTATTATGTATCGTTATTCATTGAGTAGGTTTTAAAAATATATCTGACAAGTTTGGATATGAGCGATGTTGATTAATTGGTTTTGAAATGGTTGCCATTCAAAATTTTCAAAATCACTTAAAATTAAACCATCTTGACATTTTTTTTAAAAACATTAAGGATGAGACTGAAAAAAATTTTTATTTATGAAACTAGCATGTTTGAGTAGATAGAAAATATCATTAAAATTTCTTATCAAGTGTTTTCGTCTTTATACATTTAATTTGGAGCAATTAAAGTTTGATATTAGCGGACAGTAGAGCCGGACTGAAGCATCTACTTTTTTGTTAATTTGTCTTTACTTTTAATCCAATAGATACCCCAATGCAGCAATACAGATGCCATACGTGAGTGTGGCAGCATCAATGAAACGGTGGGCTGCACCAACGAAGGGTTTACCAATAATTACTGGAGGCATACACCAATTGTTTTCAACGCTCAGCTCAAAAGACTATCTAGATGAAATGGGGTATGATGGTGGTCGCCTAAAATTAAACCTTATACCTACGGTAACCGATTATTCGCTAATAATTTGGGATCCCAGTTTCACTGCTAAATTTATAAATTGCCGGCAAATTTTCATGGATGGAACATTTTCCCGCTTCCCAAGAATTGCGAAGAATAAAGATTTAAAAAACCACCAGTTATTCACGATCCATGGGCTTCAGGAAAATGCGGTAATAACTAATACTATTGTCAATAAACTTCTTTAGCATAGAGGAAAGTTTTAGTAAAATTAAACATAGTGTCAACGTACACTTTCACAAAAATTAAGAGAGCAAGAAAAAAATCCAAATTTTTGAGGAATTTTCAATAGGGCTTGTAGAAAAATTGTCGTATAGATAATAAAAAAAATCAAATTGTAGCTCTGTAAATTATCTATCATTAAATTTTATTTATGCTGCGATCGGGATGTTGGAAGAGATTTATTAATTCACTTTAATTCGTGTTTTATCGTTATATATATTAAAATATCACAGTTTAAAATTAATTGAACACTGAACTCTTAATATCTATTAAACAAAGTAATTCTAATTTAACTATTTACGTATATAAACATGAGTAATAATATTATTTAAATTATTTAATCTTGAACATATGAGTAGTTAGACACGAGTACTGTTATTATTATTAAAATTATAGAGATTGTGAGCATGAGTTATTATACACGTGGCATCAAATACCAATNAACAAGCGGATCAGCATTCACATGAGCACAAGAGAAAAACTAGAGATTATAAGATTATTTGCATTCCTAGTGGTTGGTGTCATCACCTCATTCAGGCGTGATAATGACTTGCAGTAATGACAATTATAATTGATGAGTCATGTATATATTGTATTAATGATACTGAATATCATTTAATCTCTTGTGAATGCTGATTGTACATGAAGCGTAATTAAGGTAATATAACAAAAGATCACGAAATACCGGCATGATGAGAATTGAGAGGTTATGTTTATGTTATTATCAATGATCAAATATATTATTAAATGAGTATTAAAAGGATAGGAAAATTGATACCTGTATTTCCAATGATGGAGAATTATATTTAGAGTTAATTAATGAGTTGAGATTGCAATAGATTAGCTTAAATATACTGAGCACGTGTAGTTGGCACCGCGTGTAGAGTAATTGTGTCGGTTGGCGCGTTTTCGTCTTGCTTCTGGACGTTGACTATCAGGGTGCGCGTCAGCAGCAGCCCAGCTGATGAGGTGATTGCAAACTTGTCACATGTTTCTGGCGCGAACATGTGAAATTTACGCAACAAGCTCTAAGTATCTAGTTTTTGGATCTTGAGTTCGGTTGACCCTGAGGGCCATTCCCCTGCAACTTCCCGCTACTTTCGTTAATTAAGCGCTCAAAATTCACTTATTACGTTTTTCAGCTTTTCGAGCTCAAAAATATAATTTTCGTGTAGTTTTGAGCTATCCGAGCTCAAAAGTCTGATAGAAATTTAATAAAATATTATTTTTGAATTTTCAAACCGCAATAACTTTTGAATAAATGTACCGATTTTCATGCGGTTAGCGGCATTCGACACAGTTTTTCAAATTTTATGATAATTTTCAAATACAAATTGATCAGACCGGAATAGTGACACCCTCGCGGAATAATCAGGGACGCTTCATAGGACCTCAAAACGTCAAGATCTGATGAAAAACTCGATTTCGAAAAACGGGGTAAAACCAATAACTCCCGATTTTTGAAAATTTTAAATTTTCTTAGCAGGAAGTTAAAAATTTCAAAATTTTTGTTCTCGGTGGTTTTCTTAAGTTACTTGAAAAAATTTTCAACAAAATAATTCTATTCAAACTTGCAGGCATATCCTATAGCGTGGGTTCTGATGAGTGGGAAGACAGAAGCTGAGTATACCGCTGTATTCAAAATCGTCTTTAAAGATTTTATGATTTTGACAAAGTTGTAATGACGGATTTTGAAACAGCTACGAGAATGCTGCAAAAGCGGTTATGCCGAAAGCTGAAATTCGAGGATGTCACTTTCATCACAGTCAGGTTGGTATAAATTTCGAAAACGGGAAAAGTATCAATTTTGTATCATTTGAGCTCTTCAAGCTCAAAGTTTGAGGGAAGTTCAATAAAACAGATTTCTTTGAATTTTCAAACGCAATAACTTTTGAATGAATGAACAGATTTTCTCGTGATTGGCAGCATTCGAGTAGTTTTTTCTAGCCTTATAAAGAATATTGAATTTGAATTGATAAAAGTAGAAATTTCGGATGAATTCCGAAAAAACACTTTTTGCGGTTTGTTTTTGACAACGACAACTCACGAAAGAATGAACTGATTTCGACCGGGCTAGCAGGAATCAACGTGGGTTTCTTTTATGTCAAGAGCTGATTAGTTTTTGGAATCGATCAGTAAAGCCGTTTAAAAGTTACTCCAAAAATACGGCATTAAAAATAATTTTTTTGTGGTTTTTTTGAGATTTCTCAAAATCTACCATTCGAAAACAGCCCAAATATATTAAAAATCTAAGTTTGATCAAACCCTTTTGAATGGCGCCAACCGCGATGAAATCGGGCAAGCCGTTATAAAGTTATGAAAGGTTTACGTACTTCCACACACACACACACACACACACACACACACACACACACACACACACACACACCGAATGATACATACAGACGTACGGACACCATCGCGGGGATAGTCAGGTAAGCTTCCTAGAACATTAAAACGTCGAGATCTGATGAAAAGTCGATTTTTGAAAAACGGAGTAAACCAATAACTTGTCGATTTTCGGAAGTTTACAATTTTCTTAGCGGGAGATTATAAATCATAATATTAATAATGAACGGCGATCCAAAGAAGAGCCGGAGAACTTAAAGTTTGGGACAAGATAAAAATAAACAAGTTGCGAGGGGAGCTTCGACGACTCATGGCTCTTGCGTTTTTACCACCAACAGGCATTAAAGATGGTTATAAGATTTGGAAAGATTCTCTCTCTGATAATCTCAAGGATACCTTCAAACCTTTGACAGATTATTACGGAAGCTATTGGTTACAGACAAGAGGCCCAAAAGATTTTTCAACGTATCGTTTGCTGAATTCGACGAACAATATTTGTGAGTCATATCATGCAAATTGTACTCGTGATCTGAAGAAAAGACCGGCACCAAAAAAACTATTATGTTATCTATCTATCTATCTATCTATCTATCTATCTATCTATCTATCTATCTATCTATCTATCTATCTATCTATCTATCTATCTATCTATCTATCTATCTATCTATCTATCTATCTATCTATCTTCTATCTATCTATCTATCTATCTATCTATCTATCTATCTATCTATCTATCTATCTATCTATCTATCTATCTATCTATCTATCTATCTATCTATCTATCTATCTATCTATCTATCTATCTATCTATCTATCTATCTATCTATCTATCTATCTATCTATCTATCTATCTATCTATCTATCTATCTATCTATCTATCTATCTATCTATCTATCTATCTATCTATCTATCTATCTATATCTATCTATCTATCTATCTATCTATCTATCTATCTATCTATCTATCTATCTATCTATCTATCTATCTATCTATCTATCTATCTATCTATCTATCTATCTATCTATCTATCTATCTATCTATCTATCTATCTATCTATCTATCTATCTATCTATCTATCTATCTATCTATCTATCTATCTATCTATCTATCTATCTATCTATCTATCTATCTATCTATCTATCTATCTATCTATCTATCTATCTATCTATCTATCTATCTATCTATCTATCTATCTATCTATCTATCTATCTATCTATCTATCTATCTATCTATCTATCTATCTATCTATCTATCTATCTATCTATCTATCTATCTATCTATCTATCTATCTATCTATCTATCTATCTATCATCTATCTATCTATCTATCTATCTATCTATCTATCTATCTATCTATCTATCTATCTATCTATCTATCTATCTATCTATCTATCTATCTATCTATCTATCTATCTATCTATCTATCTATCTATCTATCTATCTATCTATCTATCTATCTATCTATCTATCTATCTATCTATCTATCTATCTATCTATCTATCTATCTATCTATCTATCTATCTATCTATCTATCTATCTATCTATCTATCTATCTATCTATCTATCTATCTATCTATCTATCTATCTATCTATCTATCTATCTATCTATCTATCTATCTATCTATCTATCTATCTATCTATCTATCTATCTATCTATCTATCTATCTATCTATCTATCTATCTATCTATCTATCTATCTATCTATCTATCTATCTATCTATCTATCTATCTATCTATCTATCTATCTATCTATCTATCTATCTATCTATCTATCTATCTATCTATCTATCTATCTATCTATCTATCTATCTATCTATCTATCTATCTATCTATCTATCTATCTATCTATCTATCTATCTATCTATCTATCTATCTATCTATCTATCTATCTATCTATCTATCTATCTATCTATCTATCTCTATCTATCTATCTATCTATCTATCTATCTATCTATCTATCTATCTATCTATCTATCTATCTATCTATCTATCTATCTATCTATCTATCTATCTATCTATCTATCTATCTATCTATCTATCTATCTATCTATCTATCTATCTATCTATCTATCTATCTATCTATCTATCTATCTATCTATCTATCTATCTATCTATCTATCTATCTATCTATCTATCTATCTATCTATCTATCTATCTATCTATCTATCTATCTATCTATCTATCTATCTATCTATCTATCTATCTATCTATCTATCTATCTATCTATCTATCTATCTATCTATCTATCTATCTATCTATCTATCTATCTATCTATCTATCTATCTATCTATCTATCTATCTATCTATCTATCTATCTATCTATCTATCTATCTATCTATCTATCTATCTATCTATCTATCTATCTATCTATCTATCTATCTATCTATCTATCTATCTATCTATCTATCTATCTATCTATCTATCTATCTATCTATCTATCTATCTATCTATCTATCTATCTATCTATCTATCTATCTATCTATCTATCTATCTATCTATCTATCTATCTATCTATCTATCTATCTATCTATCTATCTATCTATCTATCTATCTATCTATCTATCTATCTATCTATCTATCTATCTATCTATCTATCTATCTATCTATCTATCTATATCTATCTATCTATCTATCTATCTATCTATCTATCTATCTATCTATCTATCTATCTATCTATCTATCTATCTATCTATCTATCTATCTATCTATCTATCTATCTATCTATCTATCTATCTATCTATCTATCTATCTATCTATCTATCTATCTATCTATCTATCTATCTATCTATCTATCTATCTATCTATCTATCTATCTATCTATCTATCTATCTATCTATCTATCTATCTATCTATCTATCTATCTATCTATCTATCTATGATTAACTCTCTTAAAATGTGCATAATAGGAGCAATGAAATCTAATATTGAGTCGGCCACTCGAGAATTAGCATCAATTAAAGAAGGTATATACGTCAAAAAAAGAACGGTTGAATGTTTAGTGAAAAACCATGAAATCATACGATTGTGGACTGAGTACGCCCAAGGAGAAATATCAGTCGATTTCTTCCTTAATCGTATCAGTAGACTTATCCACAAAAGGGCCCCAAAATTCGAAATGCCAAGTGACGATGAGTCCGAAGAGGAGACAGATGAGCTCGAAAGCAATGATGAAAATAGAGACGTCAATATCGAAATCGGTAAATATTCTATGTCATTCTATATTTTATACCACCTCGTTTTAATCTCACGTAAAAAGTTTCAGACTTTTGATGTTAATTGGAAAATTATTTTAGATTGTCGAAGAATTAGATTAACGATAAATTAAATTCTTTACAGAAGTACCTCGACAGAGATTTCATCAGAAAAAGAAACCAGTTATTATATCTAATGTTACTTTAAAACCAGGTAAACATAAATTTTCTCATAAAAATATATATTAACATTCACAAAAAATTGTTTTAATTCCAATATTTCTCATACAACGTAGTACATAAAATGATTCAAATCAAATACGTTGTTTAAATTTATATTTTTACTAACCGCTGGGCGCTTTGTAGAATTGCATTTTTAGATCTAGACTTGAAATTCAATTAGAATATAGTTTTGACTTGCACAAATTCCCAATTCTATCGAATTTGCATGCACTTTTTATTCATGTGATTATTCTAGCTAATATTCAATTATAACTTTCAATGTGCAATCATTATAACATTCCCGTGTTTTTCTTACAAAAATGAATAATGATTTATATGAAAAAAATTTGTAACGAGCATTGAAAGTTTCAGTTAAAGAAATTGCAGGTTTCATAAGTGAAGAAATCTGCCTAGTATATGAATATAACCAATAGGATTAAAAAATTTATTTTAAACAAATCACTATCAAATAGAATAAATTTCGTTACAATAAAAATTCAATATTTCTAAGTCAAAAAATATAGATTCCGGATAAGTAATCACCATATCCACTAATATAAATTTGCACTGAAATTCAAATTGAAAAAATATCTATAGGATATTGTAACATTTTTCATTTCTAATTGTATATCATTCTGTGGCACTACCCATTTCCGTCAACAACTAAATTTAAAACTGCTTTAATACAGGTCAAAATGTAAATCTAATCCAACAGCATGGACATCTGCCCCATTCCACAATAAAAAAAACCGTTGTTCCATTGTTGCCGAGTAGTGCGGTTAAAGAAGGTTAACATTCTTCATTTAATATTTTTATCTTATCTTTTTAATATAATCGCTACTGTCTCCCGATCTACTGAAACTCAAATTAATCTATTTATCTATATTTTATATAAAAAACTTTATTGTTGTTAACTTGTGATACTTTAAAAAATAATAGCATACATCGAAATAAATTTTTGCGGGAATTAAACTTGAAAAAATACATATGGGATATTGTGAAATTTTTCATTTTCTATTGTACATCATTCTGTCACACTGCAAATTTCTATCATCGACTAAATTTAAAACTTCTTTAACACAGGTCAAAAAGTAAATCCAATCCACCAGCATGGAAATCTGGCCTCATCTACAATAAAAAAGACCGCTGTTTCATTGTTGCCTAGTAGTGCGGTTAAAAAAGGTTAGGATACTTTATTCAATATTTGTAAATCACAATTAGAGAGAAATAATAAAACAATACACCTCACAAGCCATCCTTGCAAGTTTCTGCTAATTTTGAACGCAAAGCATTCGCGATTTATCTTATAACGGCCTTTGAGCTTTCTGTGCTATACTGAAGTCAAAGAATCTTAATTTCATGATTTATGCTAATGATTCCTAATGTTAACTGCTTGAAGTTTGGATTATTACAAAGATTATGAGCTATTTTAAATAACAAATATTATTCTAGAACAATTTTCAAATGTTAGAGCTGAAGAATATAACTCCAATGTTCATAAGCTAGAAAATTGAAATAGCGAGGTAAACATTCAATTAAACATATTGTTGGGTACTAATTAAGCTTCTATTATTTTTAACAGTTGACCAATTTTGAAAAGCTGAGCGAAATAATCAAAGTAGTTTGACAATGTAAAAAAAAATTTGGAGATAAACTTATTTTAAATTTCTAGTGGACCTTCAAAACTTTATTGAAATCAATTATCACCGCGGTTAAGACAATGAAAATTTTGAAAATTTCTTTTCTTGTTTTGTTTTTACGGTAACTAGTAGAAACGTTAAGATAAAAAAAAAATTATTATAACAAAAATGTATATTACGAGTTTAGAAAAATAGTAATACCTCGAATTACGGCTAATTGGCATTTAAAATTAGCAGAAAGATGCTTGGATCTCCAATGAGATAAACTGTTGTGCTAGTTTTGTCTTATGTAACTTTAAAATAAAAATACTGGTTATTATATTTTCAGAAACTTTTCGGTCTTCAGTTGGTTTCAACGCAACGAACGAAAAACGTACTATAGGTAAGATTAAAAATTTATGCAACAAAATATTGGTATTCAGGTAGAAAAAACATATTACTCATATACTGATGGAATGATTTAAAAAAGTGAACTCCGATAGAATTTTTAGTATTATTGTCGATTGATGAATCACTATTGGCAAAGAAGTTAAGAGAAGAATCAAAACTTGTAGAAAATAGTATTAAAATTTTCGAATAAATTTTTCTGATATGCGCCTTATTAGAATATAAAAAAATTTTCAATTATGAATAAATTTTTACATTTACTAAAACGTTCAAAAATAACAAACAATCGTCAATGATAGAGTACTAATGAACTTTTCGACACTGGAATGATCTATGAAGTTATAACATAACAACAATAAGAAAGAAATAAAAAGTAATGTTATAATTTTTTTCAGATTCAATCACTGCGACAGGAATTCCACAAAAAGGAGCAGAGAAGAAATTTAAATTATCGTCAATTAAAATATCAAAGGCGAACATTATGATGTTAAAAAAGAACTGATAATTAAAAAAAAAAGTAAATAAGCACGTAAAAAGAACTACTTATTTTAAGTTAACACTAATTTTTCAGAAAAATCACGCAGGACATTGAACGCGCCAACTCTAATGCTCCAAGCGCAGACAAAATTATTGTGCTTAATCGCTTACTCCAGTTAAGACGTCAATTCCATCAACTACAAAACGATAAACCTACTTGAGATCTAGGAATTTGAGACTTTTATTACGCAAGCCCTAACGGTATTAGACCTATAAATTATGATAGGCTCATTAGAAATTCACCACAGACATATCCAAGGAATAAACTGAAAACCTGATAAGTTTCTAGATACTTTTAAGCAGAGCCCGTTTCTTAAAAAACGCACCAGGCCTTAGACGCACTACTTTTAAAGCTCCCAGAACTCTAAAATTCTATAGGCTTGCGCTGAATCAGCTGCAAACTCCGTTATAAATCAGATATGAGGTCCCATAAGTTTCAAGGTAATTTTTAAGCTCGCCTACTTTTTAAGAAATGCACTAATCCGTAGACGCGCTGCCCCTAAAGCTCCCCAGAACTCTAAAAATTTCTAAGCTTGCACTAAATCAGCTACAGACTTCACTTACAGTCAAAAGTGAGACCTCAATAGGTTTTACTTAATTTTTAGGTGTGCCCGTTTTTTTAGAAACACGACAGGCCTAAGACGCGCAGCCTTTAAATCTCCCAGAACTCTAAAAATTTGTAGATACGCACTCAGTCAGCTCCAGAATCTAGTAGGAAATAAAATTGTGACCTCATTAGGTTCAATGTAATTTTTGGACTTGCTCGTTTTTTAAAAAGTGCGCCAATTCTTAAACGCACTGCCTCTACATTTTCCAGAACTCTAAAAATTCATAGGCTTGCACTAAATCAGCTGCAGACTCCACTAGGAGTCAAATATGACGCCTGATTAGGTTAAACTTAATATTTAGGCTAACACGTTTTTTTAAAAAACGTGCCAAGCCTTGAACGCGACGCCTCTAAAGCTCTAAGAACTATAAAAATTCGTAGGGTCGCACTAAATCAGCTGAAGACCACTAAGATTCAAAGTTGTGACCTGCATAGGTTTTACTTAATTTTTAAGTGTGCTCGTTTTTTAAAAAACGTGCCAATACTTAGACGTGCTGCCTCTGAAGCTCCCCAGAACTCTAAAAATTCGTAAACTTGCATTAATCAGCTGCAGACTCCACTAATCGTCAACGTTAAGACCTGAATAAGTTTTACTTGATATTTAGGTGTGCCCGTTTAAAAAAAAAAAAAAGCGCAAGGCCTTAGACGCGCCGACTTCGAATCTCCCAGAACTTAAAAATTGCTTACGCTAGCGCGAAATCAACTGCAGACTCCATTATAAATCAGACATGAGACCTAGTAAAGATCAGGGTAATTTTAACGTTCGCCTGTTTTTTAAGAAACGCAACTTAAACGTGCCAGCTTAAATACTCCTAGAACTCTAAAAATTTGTAGACTTGCACTGAATCAGCTCTAGTCTCTATCAGGAAATAAGGTTCTGACCTGATTGAATACAATGTATTTTTTAGACTTGCTCGTTTTTTAAAAAACGTGCCAGTCCGTAGACGTGCTGCCTTTTAAGCTCCCGAAACTCTAAAAACTAGTAAGCTTGAACTCAATGAGCTGCAGACTCCACTAAGAGTCAGAGTTGAAACCTGAATAGAACATACTTAATACTTTGGCTCGCCCGTTTTTTCAAAAACGCGCAAGGCTTAAGACGTGCTGCCTTTAAAACTCCCATAACTCGAAAAATTCCTAGGCTTGCATTAAATCACCTGCAGACTCCAGTAGGAAATAAGGTTGTGACCTGATTAGGTTCAATGTAATTTTTAGGCTTGCACGTTTTTTAAAAAACGCGCCGGTACTTGGACACGCTGCCTTTAAATTTTCTATAACTCTGAAAAATTCAAAGGCTTACTCTAGATCAGCTGCAGACTCTATTAAGAGTCAAATAAGACGCCTGATTAGAATTTATTTAATTTTTATGCTAGCCCGTTTTTTTAAAAACGTGCTAGTCCGTAGACGTGCTGCCTTTTAAGCTCCCGAAACTCTAAAAACTCGTAAGTTTGAAATTAATGAGCTGCAGACTCCAATAAGAGTCAGAGTTGAAACCTGAATAGATTATACTTGATATTCGGGCTCGCTCTTTTCTTCAAAAACATGCAAGGCTTAAGACGTGCCGCCTTTAAAGCTCCCATAACACGAAAAATTCGTAAGCTTGGATTAAATCAGCTGCAGACTCCAGTAACAGTCAAAGTTAAGACCTGAATAAATTTTACTTCATTTTTAGGTGTGCCCGTTTTTTCAAAAACGCGCAAGACCTTGAACGCGCGGCCTCTAAAGCTCCTAGAACGCTAAAAATTTGTAGGCTCGCACTAAATCACCTGCAGACTCCATTAAGAGTCAGATATGACGCCTGATTAGGTTTTTGTTTAATTTTAATGTTAGCCCGTTTTTTAAAAAACGTGCCAATCCGTAGACGTGCTGCCTTTCAAGCTCCCGAAACACTGAAAATTCGTAAGCTTGCACTAAATCAGCTGCAGACTGTACTAATAGTCAGAGCTAAGAGCTGAATAGATTATACTTAATATTTGGGCTCGCCCGTTTTTTCAAAAACGCGCAAGGCTTTAGACTTGCCGCCTTAAAAGCTGTCAGATCAATAAAGTATCATGGGTTTACGCTAAAATAGCTGCAAACTCCATTAAAAATCAGAGATGAGGCCTAGTAAGGTTCAGGGTAATTTTTGTGTTCCCCCGTTTTTTAAGAAACGCGCCAACCCGTAGACGCGCCGCCTTTAAAGCTCCCAGAACTTAAAAAATTTGTAGACTTGCACTAGATGAGCTGCAGACTCCACTAAGAGTCAGAGTTGAAACCTGAATAGATCATACTTAATACTTTGGCTCGCCCGTTTTTTCAAAAACGCGCAAGGCTTAAGCTAAGACGTGCTGCCTTTAAAGCTCCCATAACTCGAAAAATTCCTAAGCTTGCATTAAATCAGCTGCAGACTCCAGTAAGAGTCAAAGTTATGACCTGAATAAATTTTACTTCATTTTTAGGTGTGCCCGTTTTTTCAAAAACGCGCAAGACCTTGAACGCGCGGCCTCTAAAGCTCCTAGAACGCTAAAAATTTGTAGGCTCGCACTAAATCACGTGCAGACTCCATTAAGAGTCAGATATGACGCCTGATTAGGTTTTATTTAATTTTTATGCTAGCCCGTTTTTTAAAAAACGTGCCAATCCGTAGACGTGCTGCCTTTTAAGCTCCCGAAACTCTAACAATTCGTAAGCTTGCACTAAATCAGCTGCAGACTCCACTAATAGTCAGAGTTAAGACCTGAATAGATTACCCTTTATTTTGCGGTGTGCCCGTTTTTTAAAAAACGCGCCAGGCCTTACACTTGCCGCCTTAAAAGCTCTCAGAACACTAAAGTATCATGGGCTTACGCTAAAATAGCTGCAGACTCCATTAAAAATGAGAGATGAGGCCTAGTAAGGTTCAGGGTAATTTTTGTGTTCCCCCTTTTTTTTAAGAAACGCGCCAACCCGTAGACGCGCCGCCTTTAAAGCTCCCAGAACTTAAAAAATTTGTAGACTTGCACTAGATGAGCTGCAGACTCCACTAAGAGTCAGAGTTGAAACCTGAATAGATCATACTTAATACTTTGGCTCGCCCGTTTTTTCAAAAACGCGCAAGGCTTAAGACGTGCTGCCTTTAAAACTCCCATAACTCGAAAAATTCCTAAGCTTGCATTAAATCAGCTGCAGACTCCAGTAAGAGTCAAAGTTATGACCTGAATAAATTTAACTTCATTTTTAGGTGTGCCCGTTTTTTCAAAAACGCGCAAGACCTTGAACGCGCGGCCTCTAAAGCTCCTAGAACGCTAAAAATCTGTAGGCTCGCACTAAATCACCTGCAGACTCCAGTAGGAAATAAGGTTGTGACCTGATTAGGTTTAATGTAATTTTTAGGATTGCACGTTTTTTAATAAACGCGCCGGTACTTGGACACGCTGCCTTTAAATTTTCTATAACTCTGAAAAATTCATAGGCTTACTCTAGATCAGCTGCAGACTCTATTAAGAGTCAAATAAGACGCCTGATTAGAATTTATTTTATTTTTATGCTAGCCCGTTTTTTAAAAAACGTGCTAGTCCGGAGACGTGCTGCCTTTTAAGCTCCCGAAACTCTAAAAACTCGTAAGCTTGAACTTAATGAGCTGCAGACTCCAATAAGAGTCAGAGTTGAAACCTGAATAGATTATACTTGATATTCGGGCTCGCTCTTTTCTTCAAAAACATGCAAGGCTTAAGACGTGCCGCCTTTAAAGCTCCCATAACACGAAAAATTCGTAAGCTTGGATTAAATCAGCTGCAGACTCCAGTAACAGTCAAAGTTAAGACCTGAATAAATTTTACTTCATTTTTAGGTCTGCATGTTTTTTCAAAAACGCGCAAGACCTTGAACGCGAGGCCTCTAAAGCTCCTAGAACGCTAAAAATTTGTAGGCTCGCACTAAATCACCTGCAAACTCCATTAAGAGTCAGATATGACGCCTGATTAGGTCTTTGTTTAATTTTAATGTTAGCCCGTTTTTTAAAAAACGTGCCAATCCGTAGACGTGCTCCCTTTCATGCTCCCGAAACACTAAAAATTCGTAAGCTTGCACTAAATCAGCTGCAGACTGTACTAATAGTCAGAGCTAAGAGCTGAATAGATTATACTTAATATTTGGGCTCGCCCGTTTTTTCAAAAACGCGCAAGGCTTTAGACCTGCCGCCTTAAAAGCTCCCAGATCACTAAAGTATCATGGGTTTACGCTAAAATAGCTGCAAACTCTATTAAAAATCAGAGATGGGGCCTAGTAAGGTTCAGGGTAATTTTTGTGTTCGCCCGTTTTTTAAGAAACGCGCCAACCCGTAGACGCGCCGCCTTTAAAGCTCCCAGAACTTAAAAAATTTGTAGACTTGCACTAGATGAGCTGCAGACTCGACTAAGTGTCAGAGTTGAAACCTGAATAGATCATACTTAATACTTTGGCTCGCCCGTTTTTTCAAAAACGCGCAAGGCTCAAGACGTGCCACCTTTAAAGCTTCCATAACTCAAAAAATTTGTAGGCTTACACTAAATCAGCTGCAGAATCCATTAAGAGTCAAATATGCCACCTGATTAGGTTTTACTTAATTTTTATGCTAGCCCGTTTTTTAAAAAACGTGCCAGTCCGTAAACGTGCTGCCTTTTAAGCTCCCGAAACTTTAAAAACTTGTAAGCTTGCACTAAATGAGCTGCAGACTCTACTAAGAGTCAGAGTTGAAACCTGAATAGATTATACTTAATACTTGGGCTCGCCGGTTTTTTAAAAAAATGCACCGGGCCTTAGACGCGCTGCCTTTGAAGCTCTCAAAACTCTAAAATTTAATAGACTTGCGCTAAATCAGCTGCAGACTTCATTATAAACCAGAGATAAGATCCCACAAGGTTGATAGTAATTCTTAGGCTCACCCGTTTTTTAAGAAACGCACCAGGCCTTAGACGCGCCGCTTTAAAAGCACTCAGAACTCGGAAAATTTCTGAACTTGCGCTCAATCAGCTGCAAACCTCACTGAGAGTCAAAGATAAGGCTTGAATAGGTTTTACATCATTTTTAAGCTTGACCGTTTTTCGAAAAACGCGCCAAGCCTTAAAGACGCTGCTCCTAAAGCTCCTAGAACTCCGAAATTTTGTAAGCATGCACTAAATTCACTTTCAGAATTTACTAGAAATCAGGGTTAAGATCTGATGAGGCTCTACATAATTTTCAGATTAGCACAATTTTAAGCGTGACGTTTCGGGGCCTTATGGGTCTTACCAGAGTTTTTAATTTATATTTTTAGTTTGGAATGACATTTGTCGTATCCTGAGTATTTTTTTTAATAAAAATTAAAATTTTTTTATGGTATATAATTATGGGCCTGATGGGTCCATAATTCCGTTCCTCTTGACGACGTCAATATCACAGATTAACATTTTGACTTATTATGTGCCTATTTCCCCTTAATGTTCCTGAAGAAGTTATAATTATTGACCTGGGGATGCCCTTTCAATACCCGAAGTTCATACTTTCTTGCTATCATAATCATTCATGCTTGCGAATTTCACATCGTTCAATTTCTTTTCTTTTTTATTTACTGTACATATATCGCCATCTATTGATTTTTATAGAAACTTACGTACTAATATTCTATGTCGATAAGAGTTTCGTTCGGGATTTTGCTCTTCGGGATTTTAAGCCTTACCCGGAAATACACTGAAAATTTTTTTGTCCACGGCCGAGACTTTAAATTATAATTCTAATTTTTAATAAATTTAATTGTAATAATTTCGTTGCGTATGAATATTTGATTAATTAATCAAAGAATTTATAAAGTGAAATAAATAAACATTAACAAAACTAACCTAAGAAAAAGAATTATTATTATTATTATTTTATTCCAATGTATGTTATCAATTAAAATCTATCTTATCGACAAGTAGTTAAGATAAGTGTTACAGCGCTAAAGTGAGAGTAATGTCAATTAAGTAACTTTTGAAATGTTTACGTTAACATGAGGAAGCGTATGTACAGAAACATCCCCATGTAAAATTATTGAAAAAAATTGTTCTAGATTTTTTGTTATTAAATTCACACATACTGGATAAATTATAAACTGTTTTGCTCAATATAAATATAGTTATCAAATAACAAACGTTCATCACATTTTAATCTATTCAATCTAACCTAAAAATGAATGTTGCAGATTTCAGGACAATAAAATATTTAATTGTCAAAGCTTGAAGAATATTCTGTCAAATTTTCACTGTCAGAACTAATAACTGTAGAGTCATATGTTTTAGAAATATAACAATCCATTGAAATTTTTTGTGTAACTTAACTTGATTGACTATAGAGATTGATCGTTGATACTTTGTACAATGTCAACTTTTCTGACATTTGTATACAAGCAGTAGCTGTCAACAATCTTCCATAGCTATGCATCATTTGTAAACAGACAATTAGATTATTGTGAATTATAACTTCCTTGTCCATCAATTCATGTCTAACTTCGATAAGCAAATATATTTGTCGTTGTTTTTTAAGGAGCTCACAAATTAAAAGAGCCTGTTAAACTTTTATAAGTATTTGATAGCTGGCAACTTTCTAAAAATTCTTGTAACGTTATCAATCAAAAATAAAAGATACCCAAGTAACATGTGCTTGAGCAAGATTTTGGTGCCAGTGTCTTGAGCAAAACCCCTAGTTGCTAGTGTCTTTTTCTACATATGAGTCTTGCTCAAGTTTATTTAAAAAGAACTGGTTCAAGATTTACATATAACTAGCTCAAGACATCTTGTGCTAGAATATGAGACAAGTCTAAAGAAAGGTGCATTGAAAAACTTTCTGACGCATTTTTTGTATCAGAAACTCACAACAGAGACTTATCCATGACTTGCTCAAGATTTCCTCAAGATCCGTAATTCTCAGAAATCCACTGATTCTATAGTAAATATAGGAGGGATAGAATGATGCGAATGGTCATTCGAAAACATTTCATCTTGAGCAAATCTTGAGCAACTCTTGCACAAGTATATTTAGCATGCTCCTGGTGTCAGTCTTTCTCAAGACTTGAGCTATAATCTGGCCCAAAGTTCTTGTAGAAGGCTTGTTCAACACTTGTCAAGTGAGTTCGCTACAAGTATCTAATAGAGCAAGACCCATAGGTAGAAAAAGACACTAACAACTATCGAAATTGAGACCAGATTTGCTCAAGCCTTGAAAAAGATTGCTATATGGGTAATATTTCATCGATTATTCAGATCATTTATTGATAGTCATGTTAATTAATAAGTGATAATTAATTACCAGATTAATTCATTATTGTTTAATATGCAGTTAATCTATCAAGCTATTTTAATTAGCCTCTTGGTAGGTTTCAGGACATAATTTGTTATAAGTTTTACATAATTATAAAACACACATTTGTTCTATTTAATTAACTTTTTATATCGAGCTATCATTATTAATCAATTTAATATCGTATAGTAACCATGAATCTTTAATATTTCTTAAATAAACTGTCAAGGATATATTTAAACAGTAACCTATGCTGAGAATATTTGAAACATCAATATTTGATGTCTATATCTATGTTTATCAATCTTAAATAATAAATAGTTTTAATTATCGCTCAAAGTATGTATTTATTGTGTCATGATGATTATTTAATTTGAGTCTTCTCTAATTAAATTTTTAAATCTTTCAATGGAAAAAAGAAAGGTTAAGTTTCTTATAATATTTGGTGAATTTCAGGACTATCTGTGTATAATCAAAGATTATAAATTTTAAGAAAATAAATAAAAATTAAATGTGTATTAGCTTATAACAATTTTATGATTATCAAACTGTTAAATAAAAATTATTTGAAAAGTAACTAATACAAAACAGAAGATACCCAACAATTCATTATGAAACCAAACTCCAATTTACAAGTTTGGTTTTAAAACTTTTAAACTTTAATTCTACTGACAGGTTGATCAATTTCATAAATAGATAGCTGTTAAGGCATTCTCTGAAAAAATTTATTTTTCAAACTAGTTTAAGCGTAAATATATGATTAATTTCAAATATCAAATATTAATCAAAATGACTTAAAAATATCGGGAAATTATGTCGTTGTATCTGCTTTAAATAAATATTTTATAACCATGTAATTTATTTAACTTAATTCAAAGAATCAATACTGTAAAATCAATTATAAATAATTCATATTCATAGACAGATCATAAATTATTATCAATTTATTGAATTTTTTAAGCCACATAATATACAACTAAAGTTCCATGTGACATGTGGCAGGTTTCAGGACCAATATATTTTTGTTGTCATTAGAGCTATAAATTTTCTAAAAATTTAGTCTCTACAGCTTAAAAACTAGTAACACACGTGTGGTATCAAATGTTTCAGAAAATTGTCACATAAATTCTTTTCATCAGCGCTATTTTTTCACAATTCAACGTATCTTAAAATTTGATAAAATGGTAGTTATCAAGACATCAACGAATTTGTTCTCAGCTAGTTTAATTATTTTGATGAGACACTTTAAAAATAGATTTTTTTTATACAAGCTTCATATATATAAATATTACAATCAAAACTTGAATGAGAAAGCTATTTGCTTCCTGATATTATTTATTTATTGTATATAACGGCACTGCAAACTTTGATAAAAAGATGTCAATTTGATTTTTCATTATTACAATGTGGAATAAAATAATATATTCCACAGTGATTTTTTGAAAACATGATACATTATACGCAATTGAAAAAAATGGTTTTTCGAAAAATTGATCTCGATCTTTCATTTAATAAAAAAACACATGCACTTACACACACACATCGAAAAAATCAGTGAGTCTAAATATCTCTCGTCTCTTCAGCAATTTTAATAATCTCCAATAATTCATGTTATTAGATTGTTTATTTATTTTATTAAATTGGAGGAAAGAATTAATACTAAGAACGATGACAGTATTTAT
The DNA here is from genome assembly GCA_018835575.1 of Cotesia chilonis. Taxonomy (NCBI): domain Eukaryota; kingdom Metazoa; phylum Arthropoda; class Insecta; order Hymenoptera; family Braconidae; genus Cotesia; species Cotesia chilonis. The sequence continues at coordinate 1,020,885 of RJVT01000032.1, forward strand.
GCTACTTTAAGAAAAAAGGAAACAATAAAGTGTTCATTAAAGAGCATATTTATGTGCATATTCGAAAGATTGGCATGTACAGAATGAAAATTAAAATAATTTGTAAGCATAGCACACACGATAATTTTCAAAGTTCACGTTTATCGCGGTTTTTTTAAAAGTAACAATAGTAAAAAAAAATAGGACTTAAGTTTAAATTAAGGTTTCATACTCATTTTTAAACATAAATTCGGGCGTTTAAAAAAAAAAATTATGATAGGATAACACTAAAATTCACATTAAAGACTTGAACCACGTTTTGAGTTTCAATTTTTTCGCAGCTTTGAAATAATGATGAAAATATTGTTTCAATTTAAATTTGGTTTTTTTTGTGCCTAAATTTAAATTTAAATTTTTGTAAAATTTTAGAAAATTAAAATAAAATAATACAATGGTACTGAATTTAAAATTTAAGTTTTGCGTAAGCTCTTGAATTCGAAATTTCGCGCTGGTTTTAAAATAACAAGGAAAATACATACAAAATGAATTGTTGTAAAGGTTTGTGTACATTCAACTTTTGTGAAAATTTATTTTGTCCATATATATCATTTTGTTCATATTTTCCTTAATATTAATAACGACAATACTAAAATTGTTATCAAATCTTGTAAGCAAATTTTCAAATTTCAATTTTCGTACGATTTTCGAAAGACATAATTATAACGACAACATTGAAGTTCAAATTTAGTTTTGTACTTATTATAAAATATAAATTTTCGCACGTATTATATTAGTAATAAATACATTATTAAAATTTAAATTAAAGATTTGTACCAAGTTCTGAGTTCGAATTTTTGCGTGATTTTCAAATAATAATAATAATAATTACAAAATTATTATTCAAACTTTTATAAAAATTTACAAGCTTAAACTTAACGCGATTTTTTAAAAGAATAATATTTTAAATTGAAATATTTGAATTCAAATAATAATTTGAAAAAATAATACTACAAATTTGATTAAAATTTCTCTACCAATATTTAAATGAAAATTTTTACACGTCCTTCAAAATTGTAATTTTGTAAGTACAAGAATTGATGTTGAAGGTCTGAACCAATTTTTCAGTGTAAATTTTCACGGGATATGAATATAATCTGGGACGCCATAGCTTGTGCTAATCGAATCAATTAATTTTCAACAGATTTATTATTATTGATCAACATCAGCAATGTAAGATACACACGTTTATTTTATTACACTTTTTGAGGACATTAATTCCTGGCGATAAAAAATATCCCTGATAAAAAAAAATATTGAGACAAAGAAGAAAGTATTGAAAAGTATTGGTTTTCTAGTCGATCCAATACTTTTTTCTTTGTCTCAATACTTTTTTTTATTCAGGGATTTTACTGCTTACAAATAATTAAACAAGTCCAGCTACCAGATTTTACCTAATCTATGGATAAGCAATTAATCATATGTATTCATAGTCTACATTACGAGTAAATAAAAATTTATTGTTTTTTTCTAAATTTTATGAAGATTTTTTTTGACATATTTGGTGGATTTCAGGACTATGACTAATGTCCCTCAAGTTACAAAATTTTGACCAATTTCTAAAAAAAAATTTATTAAAAATGAATATAATTAAGTGATACTGAACAATTCACGTTAGTATTACGTGTAAACTTCAAAGGCAGCTTCTATAGATCTTATGAAACATAAAATTCTCAGAAATGTAATAACCAAATCACTGTCAGGATGTGTGAAAAAATTTATATTTAAATTATGATGAACTCAATTGAACTAAAACTCTTATATGCATATGATTTTTAAAAAAATAAAATACATTTCAGCACTATTATTTATCATTAATTTTCAAATGATAATATTGTTGAAAATTTTATTGTTATGAATACTTTTAACCCAAAAATATTATAGTGCCACGAGTAAATGAAATTATTGAATTTGAAAAGTAATCACTATGATAAATAGATAACAGAATATTTAGAATCATAGATACATTACTAAATCATCCTTAATTTATTAAATATTGGATAACATATGCATTATTGATAAAATAGTTTCTATAAATGAAGCTCTAAATTTTACGCGGTAGATTTCAGGACTCAAATATATTTTTGTTCTTGTCTTTTAAATATTAATGTCTCTCGAACTTACAAATAAATCTAAATATAGAACACTGGGAGTAAGATAAATGTCTCAGAACATGAACAAAATTATATTTTTGTACAAGCATCAAGTTTGTTTATTATTTCATGGATCGTGAGGTTCTATAAAACGATAGTTATCAGGACATAAATATTTTTTTTTAACCTATAATGTTAATCAGAATTTTTTTCAGGATTATTAAATTGTCTGACATTGAGCTTCACATATGGTAGATTACAAAACTATATCTAAAGGAAAATTATTATTATTTATAATTTTGATCTGAATTGGCAATGCAATCTTGCACAGTAAAAAAAATGTACATAATAACATCACAATAATATTCTTAAAAATACTCTTTTATCACATAATAAATTGTTTACACAATGAAAAATGGTTATTATACTGAAATTGCTGATAAAAATTCATTCTAAAGTAATATCAATAATTTATTTAATGTTGCATGAAAATCTGTTACAAATTTTTTGTGAAATTAGCATGAACTCAATCAAACAACTTTAGTTTTTTTTGTACAGAAATGATAAATTAATTAACCAAGTACATTGATAAGTGACGTTAATAAACATTATCCAAACTAACCTAAGAATTGGAATTTAATTATTATTATTATTTTATTTTAACATTTTTTCATTAGAAAAAATTTAACTTATCGACCATCAGTTAAAAATCAGTTACAGCGCTAGTGAGAGTTATTCGAATTGACATTAAGACTGTTTACATCTATAATCGCGTATGTTACTCACATTGGCTCACATTCTCATTAAAATTGATAGACTACGGTCATTTACTAAATAAAATACACGAACTGCATGATTTGGCAAGTATAAGCGTCCATTCGGCCATTTTTTCATTCAATAAAGAACATCAATGTCATACTGTTGATAATCGTTGCAAAATTGGAGTCAAAGAATTATTATATCTACGATGACGGTATTTATGTTGTTGAGAGATAAAAAAAAGCGATTTTGCGTTCATAAAAGACGTCATGTTTCTGTGGAAAATCGGCGAGACACTGTTTGTCATAAAAAAATAAAAATAATTTGCAAACACGGTATGTATTTTGGTTATTTATATTTACAAGAAAAAAAAAACTAAACAATTCCAAAATTAGCAGTATACATCATTTTTGAGTTCATTAAGTTATTAAATAATAATTAATAGAAAATTTTATGGAGAATGAAATACATATATGTATAAATACATGTATACATGTATTTATAAATTCAAAAAGTTTTAGAATTGGATTGCTTAAATTTTTTAAGTATTTTTTTATTTGGTTATAATTCGTTAGTAGTTAAAGTAATGTCATATTATTGCTATTAAGCACAATAATTGTGCTTATATCTAAATTTATAGGTTAAGACTATAACTTTTCGCTATTCGTGATTATTATTATACTTGTAAAAAATTTTTACAGCTGATCGTTCTATTTTAAATGACGTATGCAATAAATTGAATTCCAATACTCCTCAAATCATGATACCCAGAATTATCCTTGATCAAACTCCAAAATCCGTTCCTCATGTCTTACTTAAGAATCATAAGGGTAAGTATGTTTCTTTTGACATGCTTGATTCATACAAAAAATAATATGATGATACGAGTTCAGAAAAGCGTGTTCTTTTTTACTGTCATTGTTAACAAATCGTTTCAGTAAAACTATTGTTAAAATTCTTCAATTACATGTTAGATGGAGCATTTTTTCGTACCATTGAGATTGTTCGTTTTATTAATGTATTTTATTTTTCTAATCAAAGTCAACAACTGATGTATTTAAAAGATATTTTTTATTCTCTAGTACTCTAATTTAATAAAATATAACTTAGAAGCACGAGCTGTAAAAATATATTGATAATTGATAATATTTGAGTACAAAATCGCGATTTACAATATTCCATACTTTTTTTGAGAAAAATAATTTGTTAGTTTTTTTTATGACTCGTTAATTACACAAATATAGTTAATTAAGGCTTTTAACTTAACCTTGAAGTTCAAATGGTTATTGAAAATTAAAGATTAATGAAATCTTAATTTTTTTTTTTGGTAATACCATAGATAATCGAACAATTCATTCGATTGAGTGGACCCTGACACGCAAAAACAAACCCGTTTTAAATTATACGGTAGAAAATTGTTTCATCGATTTGAAAAAAGTGGGAAATATCTGGCTGTCAGATGCTAACCGTGGTAAGTCATGTATCGAAAGAGAACAATTATTGATTCATACCGTCATGTCTATTATTTATGGGAAATAATTTTTCAGTTAGACTACTAAACTATAAATTTAATTGTAAAAAAACAATTTACTTTTAAGTGTTGATTCACTTTATTTAGGATTAATATTTAAATTAACTCAGACAAATCATGTACTATATTATAGAAAAATTTTTTTGATATTTGTCAACAATATAAATAATAAGATTATATCACATTAATAATTATTTAGCAATTTTATCAGGCAGTTGATTAGTAAATATGACTCATACAGTATCTGTACTTTGTTTCTATCAATTATTTTCAATATTATAATTTTTTTCTTAATAAATTATTAAAAAAAAATATAATTACTATCAGCAATTTATTTTAAGCTAGAAATCAAGTTAAGTTTTATTCATTTGTACCTGAATTAATTGATTTTAGACGTGAGACATTCCTACTCTGAGGAAGTTTTTAAAAGTTTAGATGTTGATTCGAACGAGTTCGAAATATCTCCAAACTCATATGATATTACTGAACCTACGTGCCAATCACATCAAGAAGTGAACCAGTTTGATGAATTTTCATGTTTTAACGCAATCGATGTCAGCCAAGAGATCATTGTTGATACTGGAAATTTACAGGAACCTTTTGACAATAATACAGTATCTAATGAGCAAGAAAATATTGATAATGAACATGAATTTGAGCAAAACAGTGTTATTGACACAGTTGCAGTTCAATCGGAGCGTGTTGATGGTCAAAGTACGATAAATTTTTGTGAAATTGATCAAAAAAGAAATACTGTTAGACGAGCTGTTAGAAATGTACAATTTAAAGATGGTAAGTTTTAAGAATTTGAATAAGTTATTTGAAGATCAATGAAACTAAATAATCAAAAATTTTTTTTCATTAAAATTGATTATAAAATTTAAACAAAGTATTATGTCATACGAATAGATTGTAAAACACACAAACTGATTGAATTATTTTATTTCTCTAGATTCTGAGAGTGAAAGCAAAGATTCTGGTTCATCGTATCAACCAACAGATTCAGAGGAGTCTATCGACGAGGAAGATCGCTTAGTCGAAGAGATAACTGATGACGAAAATTCTGACAGTAGGATCAGTGGAACAGGCATTGCTAATGAAAGTAATATTTCACAAAATACGTCTACATCGACTTTGAATTGTTCACTTAATGTCTCCGGACATGCCGGTTGGGATGATGACGACGTAAAAGCTGAATTAAGTACTAAAAAAGGAAACTTGAAGAAAGATAGTTGTTGTTTTTGTGAAAAAGAATATTTCAAGATTGCTCGGCACTTAGAGATGGTTCATAAAAATGAATCTGAGGTACAAAGTTTTATAAAATTAAAAAAAGGCAGTTGTGAAAGAAAAGATAAAATAGCTATTTTGAGAAAGAGAGGAAATCACATGTTCAACATGAAACAGCAGAGAAAAGAAGATGGTACACCTGGTTTACTGAAAGTAGTACGTTGTCCAAATAATACTTCAAAGCAAGGAGGTGGTAATTTTGCTGTTTGTATTAAGTGTAAGGGTTGGTACAAGATAAACAATTTACGCCATCATTATCGTGATTGTCAAGATGGTGCGACGAGTAGTAAGGGTATACTTGCAAAAGCTCGACGAATACAAGGACAAATTCATCAACGGGCGTCCAAAGCAATGCGTCATAAAATTTTACCGTACATGAAGTTAACAGAACACGTGAAATTAATCAGATACGACCTTTTGATAATATTATTCGGAAACGAGGAATGTACAAAATACAGAAAGCGTAATTTAGCACAGATGATTCGTGCAAAATTGAGCTTATTAGCTCGTTTTCTTCTTTTTATCAAAAAAATAGAAGTTTCTATCACTGATTTTGCTTCAATTTATGACCCCAAGTATTATTATAAGGTAATCGAGGCCATTAATCAGTTTGCAGAGCTTGATGAAGAAACGGGTTATTATAAAATTCCTTACAGAGCATCGGAAATAACCACAAATATTAATAAAATGGGACTTATTTTAATAAATGAGTGCATTATTAATAATGATCTTGACAAAAAAGCAAAAGTTGAAAATTTCTTATCTTTGTGCAAACAAGGATTTGCTAACGTTGTTAACCGAATGGTCGAAGAAACTCGAATTATGCAACAGCGTAAAAAAGTAACAGAGCTCCCTTCAACTGCTGATATTAATCGTTTTTCTAAATTTTTAGACAACAGGATCGATCAAAATATTGAACTTTTATCGGAAAAATTTTTAAGCAGGGCGTGGCGTGACCTCGCTGAAGCATGCCTTATTCAATTACAGTTATTTAATCGGAAACGAGCAGGGGAAATGGAGAGATTTGAGTTAGACGATTTTAACAAAATGAAATTTATTACAGAAAAAGATGAAGGGTACAGATCATTATCAAAAGAAGAAAAACAAAGAGCAAAAGAGTATGGACATACGGTTATTCAAGGAAAGCTTTACAAAAGCGTACCTCTACTATTGAGTGCAAGGGTTCGTGATGGAATCAATGTTGTCATTAAATATCGGAAAGAAGCTCGTATTTCATCTAAGAATCCTTTTGTCTTTGGTATTTCTGGATACTATAAAGATGCACATTTATGTGCCAGTAGCGTTATGAGGAAGTTATCCGAGTTGTGTGGTGCAAATAAGCCTGAGTTGCTTCGAGGGACACCGCTTCGAAAGCAAATAGCCACAAAATGCACTGAAATGCAACTAGATTCGACACAAATGTCGAAAGTAGCCGACTATCTTGGACATGATATACTTATCCACAAGAAAGTATACCAGCAACGTGCTAAAACTGATATTTTAAATATGTCAACGATATTACTGAAAGCTCAGAATCCAAATGATTCGCGCAATGATTCGAAAGGCTCAATAGATATGAATTCTACGAATAACGAAACAGATATCTCTGTTAACGCAGGTAATTCATATTATTTTTTCATCCAAATAGCTAAATATATTACGAAAAATGTATGAAATTTTCAAAATAGATAATTTAAATTGATTTAAATGTTTTTTTTAGTGTTTCACAAACAAAAATTTATTAGTTTCTATAAATACTTATACAAATTCGGAATTATTATGGGATTTCTTTTTTTTTAAATAATTAATTGAACTTAAAATTTGTAAAAACAATTTTTCTGGTTTTATCGCTGACACTTTCACAATATTTATTTTTTGAAATATTCCACTTAGACAGAACGCAATACGTATTGAGATGAGCTTATGCTCGATTTAAATAAGTTGTAATTTTATTTTGAATCTGTAATTATACATAACTTATCACTATTGTATCTTATTTCTAATTTCTAACTCTAATTTCTAATAATAAATGTTTGAATTACGATTGGTAGCTTACAATCGATGCACTAGATTCATTAACTTATTCTTAATTAATTTCAGGTACAGCTAATTTTATTTTGAATCTGTAATTATACATAACTTATCACTATTGTATCTTATTTCTAATTTCTAACTCTAATTTCTAATAATAAATGTTTGAATTACGATTGGTAGCTTACAATCGATGCACTAGATTCATTAACTTATTCTTAATTAATTTCAGGTACAGCTAGCTTCAATGATTCCTCGGAAATGAATGAAATACATGATGAAAACAATGTGTCTTTAGAAACCTCGGGTGATACTACGTTAGTCAAACCATCACAATCTCACACAAATCAGAAAAAAAAAATTGGTCATAATTTAGCTGATTCTAAGAAAATAAGTCGCAAGCGATGGAGTGAAGAAGAACACAATTCACTTCGTAAATATTTTGGTGAATATTTAAGAACCCAAACATATCCACCTTTGCCCGTTATTAGGGAGCTTAAAGAAAAGTATAATATCTTACCTAATCGAAACGAAGATGTCATTAAAACTAAATTAAGTAATTTCTTTAAGCAACCAACTGTAAACATGAAAAAAAACGATTCTAAATTGACACATAAGGTTAAAAAACTGAAAAACTCAGATAGTGATCTAGTTAAGGAGCACATAATGTATATATTTGATCCACACATCAAGAAGGGACTTTTACCTACAAAAAAAGAGTGTGTAGAAGTTAAAAAAGCTGACAAAGTACTGAAAAATGTTGAAATTGATTTAATTCTTCGTACAATTCGCAGAAAAATAAATAAAACGCGATAAAATCGTTCAAGTACTGAAAGTGGCGGTATAAGTAACATGTTATTTGAATTTTATTTGTTTATTATTATTAATACTATGAAATTTACTTTATTACGTTGATTAATATTATAATTTTATCAATCCCTTGAAAATCAATAAAAAATCATTATCATACGTTATTTATTCAATGATAACACAATTCTAAGTTATTTTTGTTTTAAGTTGAAAATATTTGCTTAAATTACCTCATTTTAATAATTATTAAATATTTAATTTTACGAAATTAATTTCTGTTACATCATATTTATTCGTTAGAAATTTTTAAACAATTCAAAATAAAATTTTCTATTTTATATACGTTAAAATATATGTTTATATGTTATATGCTAATCAGAAAGTTAAATCCGAACGTAAATAGCTTCGCTGTAAAAAATCGCGCCAAGTCCAAATTCGTAAAATAATAAATAAGAATATTAAAAATATTGTACTTCACGAAAAGATTTAAAACAACAAAAATTCCAATTTCCACTGTGATTTTTTCAACAATCGAAACAAATCTTGTTAAAAATTTAACAGTTAAGCAAAAATTTTTCTTTGTCGTGGTGTGCGTCATTGAAAACTGCGAACTTTTTCTTCTACTTGTAGTCCTTTTTGTATAATTACATCTAAATAAATACATGGAAATAGCCATCAAGTATGAGAAAAATTGGGGTACTTAATGACGTACGCCAAGTACGTTCAAAAATTTTTTCATCTACTGTTAAATTTTGAACGAAACTTCTTTCGATTATCGAAACAAATCACAACGGTATGTGAAAATTTAGTTATTTTATATTTTTTGTACAGTATAAAATTTTGAATTTTCTATTTTATTATCATATGAACGTGAACTTGACGCGATTTTTTAGAGCAAAGATGTTTTTGTTCGGATTTTACGTCATTTTATAAAGTACGAATCTCTTTGAAGAATACAAATTATAGTTTTTATTTTCAATTATCATATTAACATGGATTTGTCACAATTTTTTGCAGGAAAATTGTCTTTGTTGAAGTCATTTGTACCTTACTACCTACTTTGACATGATTTTTAAAATAATAACTTTTATAATTATGATAGGCTACGCAAGGGTCAAAAACATCTCTATATTTTTCTGTAGATAATTTTTTTTTTCGAAAACGATACATAGCAGAACACAAACTGGTCAGAGAAGAAAGTTAATAAGTTGACCTCAACTTTTTTTTAACGATAAAAAAGAAACTGAGGTCCATTTATAAAGTTGCTTCTCCGACAAGCTTGTACTCCACCATGAATCTTTTTTAATTGAGAAAAAAATTCTCAACAAAAAAGAATGAAGATGTTTTTTACCCTTGTCGAGCCTAAAAAAAGTTACGAGCGAATTGCTTGGTGAAATGAACATTTTATAGGAAAAAAAATCAGAGATCTATCTATGAAAATTCTTCTACGATCAGCTAGTGCTGCGCTGTATATAGTTTTTTATTGAAAATAAAATTCTCGACAAAAAGACAAGAGGTATTTTTCACCCTACTCTATCGTAGAAAAAGTTACAAGCGATCAAAATTCTATTAAAAGAAAAAATTTTTTATTTTTGAAAGAAATTCGCTCGTTACGTTATCTACGCTAGACAAGGGTCACAAATATCTCTATACTTTTTGGTAGAGGATTTTTTTTTCAATAGAAAACAAGATATAGCGGAGTACGAGCTGTTTAGAGGAGAAACTTCATATTTTGACCTCTGATTTTTTTGATGAAATTTTTATTTCCAAAAGAAATTCGCTTGTAACTTTTTGTAGTCAAGAATAGACCGGAAGGAAGTTAGCGTAGAATAATTTTTTTTTTAATTAAATTATATGCCAATTAATTGCTCTTCAAATGCTCTATTAGAATCCGTAATTGCTCCAGGTCTATTACTATTAGTTAATTTTTAATTAATTTTTCAAAAATTTTTTTTTTGAAAATTTAATTTTGCTATAAAACCTAAAATATTCACTTTTTCAAAAATTTTTTTTGCTCAAACAATTGCTCTCAATTTGCTCTACTAATTAAAAAAAAAAATATTATAATTTTGCATTATTTATAATAATTGATATAAAAAAATTATTTGCATGCAAATCGTAGCACTATGACGTCATCAGTAGTCGTTGAATCCACTAAGAGCTGTTTCCATGAATCCTCATTACGGCAATTTCATTTTTGCCTTAATGTTTACAGTTTAATTTTAAGGTTATATAGTCGTATTATTATTAATTTATTATGGTACTTAAAAAATAATATTGATTATTAATTTTGTATATAATAATAATAGCATGATAATTATACATAATTACTCCTGCTTAAAAATAAAAAAACGTCGGTTTTATATTAATTAAATTATTGTTATTAATACCGTTGTCAGCGATCTATTGAAGGTAGTGATATATTTGTTCACATATTAATGACATGTGGCAGTATCAAGTTGACAATAATCCATTAAATATTACAGGTATGTTATATTTAAGTATGGTATTAATATTTTTAAAATAATAACTTTGAATCTACAATTATTAGAAATTAACATTAAATTTATTTAGTATGTGGACCAGCAACACTTAGTTAATAATTACAAATTTTATTTTCAGATCGTAAAAAATTATTACCTGCGAGATGATATTTGGCGTGGATCTGAAGTCAAAAAAAATTTTTTTGAACCTGAAGATGAAAAATAAGAGATCGAGAGCTCATTAAGTTATGGGTCATACCATTTAACATATGATATAGATATACTTCCTATGTACTATATTCCTAAGCAATATATGCTAGATGTTGGTCAAGTAAAACATCAAACACCGGGTGTTTTTTCTCATATATTACGTCAGTCAAATACTTTAATTGAAATTAAAGAGAATTTTGTTGATTTTTTTGTGGTCTGAATTTGAATGATTGATCATCACTCAATATAATTTACAATAATTATTACAGCTTGTGTTAATTCTGTTGCGGTAGTGCTAGAGGAATACAGACTATGGACGGTAGAATTGTACAGAAATAAAAGCTGATAAATATTTAAAAAATCGCTGTTATTGTTAAAGCTATCTAGCAAATACCGAAAGTTGTACAGAACTTTAAATGTTGTTATTTCTGATCATAACAACGTCAGTTTTATCCAAAGATAGTTTTTAAGTCATTAAAAATATTTTATAAATAATTTAAATTGTTTTTTAAATTAAATATGCTACAAAGAAGAAAGCTGAGGTAAATGGATTCGTGATAATCAAGATTTACTAGACATATTATTTATAGTATTTGCGAAGCATCAATATTGCAATATATATCAACATTTGATTTGAAATAGCTCGATAGCCGTAAGTATTTATTTATAAAATATCAATAATATACGAAGTATTAACAATCAAATCATCAAGAAAATTATGCTACTTTATTTGTATAGGTATATAGGTTACTATTCAGAAGAAATTCTCAACGAAAATCATCGATACAATGTTAAAAATCCCCACCGCAATATATAGGATACCAGTTGACAGTGTGAAGAAAGAATCTGAGGATTCAAATTAAAAAGTAATTATGCGGTGAGTTATTAAACATTAACAAAAGCGTGGAAATTTTTTTTTTTTCCATTTACATATGTAAATAATATCGATCGACGTTTATAAATATTGTTAAATATCTTTACAGATCTTTATTGACTATTAAGATAGAAGCCGAGTTAAATCGGAAAATTATAACTATTACTGCCAGAAATTTCAATAACATTTCAATAAGTGTTGGTACGTTTTTACATTTCGGAGTAAACTCAGCACGTGCGACGTTGTCCAACGTTGTCATGCACTTTATACAGTATCAATATCAAAATAAATTAACTATTTTCAATTAAACTCACCTATGTTAAATTCAATCAAATAATTCTTACAACTATATAAGTAAGTGTGAGGAGGATTTGGTCCAAGATACAGTGCTGCTATAAGTTTTAAGTTTATTTAATTGAAGAAATAAATTCCATAAACCTAATATCGATGCATTTAATGTCCTCGAAGGCATTTAATTTTTCTATATTCTATTTCTTATTATCTGTTGATTTATTCAAATCATTATTTTGCGGTACTATTTTTTACAAATATCTTAAATTTCAGTTCTTACCAATTTGAGACATCCGATTCAGAAAATTAGTCAACTGTTGAGACGCAATACCAGAATTTCATCCGTAGTGGTAAAAGTGAACAATTTTTTAAAACATTTCTTAAAAGGCATCTAAGCATCATTACCTTGACAGAGAAATCGTCGACTACACTCTGATTGCAATAAATATTATACGTAATATTAAGAATATTATATATATTCTATTAATTATTGGTTTATTTTTTTGAATATCATAAAGATAACAGTAATAACGATTATAACTACAATTATATTTTTTTCCAGGTGGATTTATCGCAATTTATAATTGGAAACCAATTTGAATATCTAAATAACTCTGATGATCATAATTTAGAGCATTATTTAACTTTCGAAGACTCAAGCTATTCAAGAGTAATTGCACAAACCATTTTTTCGATTCGATCTGCTATACTGTCACTTCTCATTACTTTTGGATCACTTACATGAAAAAAAATTTATGAAATCTTATTATTAATAATCTTATTTAATTATATATATATTTGCAGGTAAGTAGTTGATAAAAAAATAACGAAATTTAAATAAATATACCATAGATATAAATTTTTTTTTTATTTATATTAATCTCTTATATTATTAAACTACATATGATTATTTATAGATATTAATAAAACATTTTTTTTTCATACCAACACATAAAACAGTAAAACTACTCTAATCTCTCGCGTATTTGGACTAAATACTTTAGATTTTGATTCAATATCATTAATTTGTGTCCAAGTATTATTTAGAGATCTAGTGTAAGCAACATAATGTCCTACGCCTTTTGTCAATACTGGTGGAACAAATTCAATTACACCACATAATATAAATTTCTTATTCAGTACATCTAAGTTTTTAGGTATTTCTTCGAGATTGTATGATTCTCGTTGTTTTTTATCTAAATTTTTAAAATATATTGACGGTTCGTAAAAGTGAGCAATATTAAGGCATAAATAAGAAGTGATGTTAATTGTTTTGTTGGCTGATATACTCTGACACTTATCACACAAGAAAAGATTTTTTTTTTTCAATTCTTGACAAATACTATCTTTTAACGACTTAAATCCATTTTCCCAAACCAATGCAGCACTAATATTTAACACAGGATCCTTAACGGTTTTAATGTAATTACATGCATTATTTTGACAATAACTTTGTTCAGTATTACAATCCAATTCATGCATAATTCGTGCAAAAACTTCCGAAACATCATCTCTACAATTTACAGTACAATTTTCTGTTGGATATTTATCACTTAAATAACTAAGCCGTTTTTTGTTAAAAGCAACATTAGCACCAAACTTAGCATAATGCAGTAAACATGAAAAAAAAGAATCAGGTTTTACTTGAGAATCTACAAAATTTTTAAAATTATTGTAATTAAGATAAGTAAAGGATAGAATTTCCATCAAGCTATCAAAAGGACAGGTATTATATAGAGTTAATTTTTTACCTTTAATTGGATATGCAGGAATGAACATACCGTTACTGATAATTTTTTTCTTAGATTTTGTTTTTCTCGATTTCTTATCTCGCAAATTATCATGATGAACTTGAACTTCTGGGAAAGGAGTTAAATATTTCCCCCGTTTTTGTTGTGGACCTGAATCTTTTGCATCTATGTCTTTTCTTTTTTTTGACAATTTATTACACTTTAATTCAAAACGGGGCTGTTTTGATTCTAATTGAATAGAAAAATTACTTTCAGATTTTTGTTCTAAAATAAGGCAAGTACTATTGATAGATGATGATACCAAATGCTTATTTGGAGAATCGATTGGAGATTCTGATAATTTAATTTTATCATCGATAATTACATTTTCATTTTTTATTGGAGTAGAGACAAATACTGGTTTCGGTACACTATCTTCATTAAACTTAATATCAGAAATTACAGTTGATTCCTCAACCGCAGCTTCACTGTCTTCAGAACTTGAAATAGAAACATTCTCCGGCTTAACTTGATTTTTCCAATTTTCTTGTAAATTGAATATGCTGTCAATTTTTATTTTATTGCGTTTTTTATTTTTGTCTTTATCTAATTGTTTTTGCTCTATTTTTAATAATTCAATAGCAGCTCTTGCTTCTTTTACTTTGGCCGAAATTGTTCTTATATGTTTAATTAAAAATTTATCTACACGTATCGGCTGGTGACTTTCTAATAAATTATTCTTAACAAATTTGAAATAATTTTCAGATCGAGCTGATGATGGAACATTATTACTGCAATTATAATGAGGTTTCATCACATTTGACCATGATGGAAATTTTTTTAATAATATTTTCAAATCAGGTACAATTCCAGGATGGTAATAGCTATTAATGTCGTTATAATTAATTGATTTATTTGAAGAATTATTCATACAAGTTTCGGTTATTAAATTATCAATAAAATTACTTAATTCATCATTTTCTTCCCAGAAATGTTCAATGTCATCTAAGTTAATAAATTCTTCTTGGCAAGATAGGTGAACTTCACATAAATTTTTTTCTGAACAAGAACTATTGTGTTTTAAATCTTTATAATTAACACTATCGTCAAATTTGAAAGTTTTTATTTTATCTAATAACCATTTAATTTCCTCAGAACAACCATAATTATTTTGACAAATTTTTAATACTGCTCTCATCAATTTAGTAATCATTTCCAAGTTATTTGCAGTAGTCATTAAACCCAGTGCTCGTAAATAAAAATCCTTTATAGCCAGATTAGTTTTAGCAAAACTACTTAAACGTGAAACCCAGTGTATAAAGTGTGCTATGTCTATACGCAGGTAAGGTTTCATTAAGACTTTACTTTTATTAATCAAAAACCGATAGCACATTGATAAATATTGATTATATGTGATATTATTTGTAGCTAAACAAATTGCATTTTGTAAAGGCTTTGACATATCTGTGACTATTTCTAATGGAATTTTAGCTTTGTTGGAAAGCCATTCTTTTAGCCAAAATTCTATTATTTTTGTATCATGTCTTTCAGAAAGCATTTGACAAACCGGTACAATTAATTTACCAATGTAGGTTACGATTTGATACAAAAAAATTGGCCCATTAGAATAATTATCTTGGCGTAGAATTCTTCGAGCTATACTACCTGAAGCATCAATAGAAACAGCAGGTTCCAAAGTTAGCAAGTCATTAAAAACATCAATCTGCTCAGGTGTCCAATAGAACAAGAAAAATTTATCAAATCCCAGCTGCTGAAATGCTGATCGAAATTCTACATTGTGTTTTAATTCACTCAAAGATTCCCACAATGTACCTTTTATGCCTAAATCTTCATTAATTGCTTCCTGTTTGATTTTATGACAGACAGTTCTGTTCGGTATGATTGGAGGAATTTGCTCACCATATTCGTGGAATTTATGTATCAATCTTTCTCTAAAATTTTCGGCTTTCGTCATTTTCAATTCTTTTTTAAATTCGTCTCGTAATGGCCCGGACACATGTCTTTTTTTTTATGAGCAATTTCTTTCGTATCTAAAGTAATAATATTAATAGAAATATTACCTTTCTGACTCAGTTTATATGTGCCT
The DNA here is from genome assembly GCA_018835575.1 of Cotesia chilonis. Classification (NCBI taxonomy): domain Eukaryota; kingdom Metazoa; phylum Arthropoda; class Insecta; order Hymenoptera; family Braconidae; genus Cotesia; species Cotesia chilonis. The sequence goes on from RJVT01000032.1 coordinate 1,037,127, forward strand.
TCACCGTATATGGCGGTTTTGCAATTTTTTTCGGTGCAAAATCCATCCATTTTAATTATCATATTATCATCCGCATCAGTAGAATCATCTTTAAAAATATTATGAGTTTTTAAATTGAATGCACAGGGCAATTTTTTATCTAAATAGATCATTTCGCAAACTATATGCGTCCACCCGTTTTGAAATTTAAAGTATGACTTATTATTTTTGTCAAATTTTTCAACGGGTTTATTAACGACCACTGTGCTTCGGAAAAAGTAATTTTAAAATTGAGAATTTTATTTCTGGACGGATGATTTTTATTTTGTGGATGAAGAGTAAAGTCATCTGATATTTGTTCAGAGGTTTCATCAGAATGTCTCTCTTCATGCTGATTACTCTCTTCAATGGAGTCATCTTTTTTTTTTGTAAAAATTTCACCACGATACTTTTTGTAGCTCTCGTAAATTCCATTCCGATTCTGATAAACATAAAAATATAAGTTGACCGGTTCCATCCGATATTTTCCAGAATCGTACATCCAATGTGAGCAAATTTCAACCCAAACATGATCTTTTTTCGACTTTAATTTATCGTCACTTTTGCACAGTTCAAAATTTTTAATAACGTCAAAAATTTCGAAATGAGATACAGCAGCCCGAGATGTCATTTTTCAATAAATAATACACATTTATTGAATAATACAAACAGTAAACAGTTACATCGCAACAATCACTATTTCTAAATGGACGCTATCCTGATCGTCAATTGTTTAATGATTGTAAAAAAAAAAAAAACAGGCGCGAAATTTAATAAATGAATAATAATATCAAGCATTTTTTGTACTTATTTAATTTTTATTAATTTTGTTAGTGTTAAATAAAAAAAAATTTTAATTTACAAATTAGCTTAATACTTATACATATGCAAGTTATTTATATGTATTACTTACATGAATATATTACAATTTTATATCATACAAATTTTTTGAAGCGAGTAAGTTTATTCTGAGAATATATTTATAAAAATATGACCGGGAATTTAATTTTTTGGTCAATAAAATATTATACACGTAAAAATTGATGATATTAACATAAGCTTCATGAAAAATTTCTATTTTTATTTAGTTTATGAGAAATTTTTTTCGAAGATTACTCGAAAATAATTTTTCAGTACTTCTAAAGACTCGTTCATTATTTGTGATATCTTTCCATTTAAAAAATCATGTTATCGTAAATTAAAAGTATAAAAAAGGACAGATTTCATTTTTCATATTTCTTGACAGTCATTATTTAATAGGAGAAAAAATATTATGCTAGTTAGAAAGTGTGTGGATTGATCTCCAGTTTCTTGAAAATCCAACTGACATCGATTCAATATTTAATAAAAACGTTAATAAATATGATTAACTCCCATGATAAACTAAAACACAAATAAATAAAATTAAATTATTATCAGATGAAACAGTAAATGTTTATCGTATTTTAAAAATTAATTAGATATTGTAACTTTGCAAATAATCTACAACAATATTAAACGATACAATTCAATAAAATTGAAATAAATAATTATATATAGGCTTTCTCACCAAGTTAATTTTTTTATAGTATAAATTCTATCAATCGTTTCAGAATTTTCCTTTTGCTTCCAAAAAATTGATGGAAATAGTAAGATTAATCATAATCACAATTTGACAAATCGTTACTCTAAAATTGTCCAACAGCAGCTGTAAAAAATAATTTACTAAGTAATCAATAATTAAAATATTTTGCAACACACTGAAAAATAAAAATTTTGATTGTGGAAAAAATTCTCATTGATTCAAAAAATTTTATCTCCGGTCGAAAATACTTTGGTCTTCCTCCAAAATTTTCTTGAATGAAGAAAAGTTTTTTCACAGCCAAAAAAATTTTTTTTACTGATTTATGTAAATAATAAAATGCTCACTTCTTCGGTAATACTTCATTCTCAATTTCTTTATCATCAACATTACCCAGCGTGCGAACAAAATTTCCTTATAAATAAATAGAGTTTCTTGGCCAAAAATGAATGACAGCAATTATTATCTGATTACTTAAAATCTTTGATTCCCATGTTTTGATCATCATTTTAGGAATCTTCCTTTCAACTGACATAAAAAAATGCTCTTTACATTCTAGTTTTAATTAAATTTTAAAGTGATAGAATTATTTATGGACATTTGCACTCAACTTCAATTAATAACAAATCATCTGGATCTTCATGATCAGTTTCAGCATAAAAATTATTTAATTTAGTACTGATCATTCTAATTCTAATAATGACTCAACAGCAAAAATGTCTACATCAATTGTTCTAGTTAATCCGGCTGTTCCTTGCACGAAGATCTGTTCAATTAAATTAATTAATCAATAAATTATTTGAATTTTATATTAAAATGAATGACTAGAAAAATAAAACATACCAATTTTTATGGTGCTGAAATTAACAGACATTTGATAATTCATTGAATTTTTACAACCAATCAATTATTATAAAAAAAAATGTTAAAAAATTCGCTTATAATTCTTTAAAATTTCTACATGTGGAATATTTTAGCTAAATGTTTTTTATTATAATTTTAATATTGTAAAAATCTAGAAAATTCTTAGACGTCTGTTAAATTCAATAACATCCAATTTTTCGACCTCTTCAATGTCAACAATTTAATAATTTTTTCACACAATTTATCACCTCCAGAGAATTCTAACGATCAAACATATTCTTTACTTGTGAATTCTTTTTTCAAATAAGTAATCAAAATGACTTGAAGAGGATACACTTCCATCATTCTGTGCCTTAGTCAAACTGTCATTATTATTAGTATACACAAAATAATATTGATATTTATATGTTTAGCTTGCTCCAAGGAACGTTTCTAATATTGATAGGCTGTCCTGATAGCTCTATCATTGCCATTATTTATTTTTTCACCAGGTAATCGTTCGATGAAGGTGTCGATTCCAATTTTTGGTAAACATTGAGATTGCGGTGCTTCATTTTTTCAAAAACAGCTTAGAGGATTGTTACGTTAAAAAGTAAATATTTTTCCTGAAAATTCAACTCTAATAAAATCAAAATTAATTTAAAATTTAATGAAAGCTTTTCATGAAATCAACGAGAAAAAAATATACTTACATGATGAGAAGAATATCTATGTCATATGTTAAATGGTATGACCCATAACTTAATGAGCTCTCGATCTCTTATTTTTCATCTTCAGGTTCAAAAAAAATTTTTTTGACTTCAGATCCACGCCAAATATCATCTCGCAGGTAATAATTTTTTACGATCTGAAAATAAAATTTGTAATTATTAACTAAGTGTTGCTGGTCCACATACTAAATAAATTTAATGTTAATTTCTAATAATTGTAGATTCAAAGTTATTATTTTAAAAATATTAATACCATACTTAAATATAACATACCTGTAATATTTAATGGATTATTGTCAACTTGATACTGCCACATGTCATTAATATGTGAACAAATATATCACTACCTTCAATAGATCGCTGACAACGGTATTAATAACAATAATTTAATTAATATAAAACCGACGTTTTTTTATTTTTAAGCAGGAGTAATTATGTATAATTATCATGCTATTATTATTATATACAAAATTAATAATCAATATTATTTTTTAAGTACCATAATAAATTAATAATAATACGACTATATAACCTTAAAATTAAACTGTAAACATTAAGGCAAAAATGAAATTGCCGTAATGAGGATTCATGGAAACAGCTCTTAGTGGATTCAACGACTACTGATGACGTCATAGTGCTACGATTTGCATGCAAATAATTTTTTTATATCAATTATTATAAATAATGCAAAATTATAATATTTTTTTTTTTAATTAGTAGAGCAAATTGAGAGCAATTGTTTGAGCAAAAAAAATTTTTGAAAAAGTGAATATTTTAGGTTTTATAGCAAAATTAAATTTTCAAAAAAAAAATTTTTGAAAAATTAATTAAAAATTAACTAATAGTAATAGACCTGGAGCAATTACGGATTCTAATAGAGCATTTGAAGAGCAATTAATTGGCATATAATTTAATTAAAAAAAAAATTATTCTACGCTAACTTCCTTCCGGTCAAGAATAGGGTCTAAAACATTTGTATTCTTTTTTGTAACAAATTTTTACTTCTATAAAAAACGATACATGGCGTAGCACAAGGTGGTCGGAGAAGAAAGTTAATAAATGGGCCTCAACCTTTTTTTAACAATTATAAAAAAAAATCTGAGGTCCATCTATAAAATTTCTCCTCCGATCGACTAGGGCTCAACTGTGTATCGTCTTTTATTGAAAAATAAAATTTCTACAAATAAGAATAGAGATGTTGTCGACCCTTGTTTAGCCTAGAAAATGTTACGAGCGAATATCTTTGTGAAATAAAAATTTTATTTTAAGAAATTAGAGGTCGATCTATGAAGTTTCGCCTTCGACCAGCTTGTGCTCCAATGAGTAAAGTTTTTTATTAAGAAAAAAAATTATCTACGAAAAAGAATAAAGACGTTTTTACCCCACGTCTAGCCTAGAATAAGTTATGTGCGAATCTCTTTGCGAAATAATAATTTTATTAAAAAAAAATCAGAGGTTCATCTATGAAGATTCTTGTTCGACAAGCTTGTGCTCCGCTGTGTATAGTTTTTGATTGAGAGAAAAATTCTCTACGAAAAAGAATAGAAATGTTTTCTATCCTAGTCTAGCGTCGAATAAGTTATAAGCGAATTTCTTCTTGAAATAAGAATTTTCTTGAAAAATAAATCAGAGGCCCATCTATGAAATTTCTTCTCCGATCAGCTGGTGTTCCGATGTGTATAGTCTATTGTTAAAAATAAAATTCTTTACAAACAAGAGTAGAAGTGTTTTTATCCTACTCTAGTCTAAGAAAGGTCACAGCGAATTTCTTTTTGAAATGAAAATTTTATTGAAAAAAAATCAGAGGTCCGTCTATGAAGTTTTGTCTCCACCCAGCTTGTGCTCTGCTATGTATCAGTTTATATTGTCAAAAAAAATTCTCTACAAAAATGAACACGGGTATTTTTGACCGTAGTCTATCCTAAAGAAAGTTACGAGCGAATTTCTGTTGAGGATGAAAATTTTATTAAAAATAATCTGAGGTCCGTTTAAAAAGTTTTTTTTCCGACCAGCTTGTGCGCCGTTACTCATTGTTTTTTATTCAGAAAAAAATTTTTTTCAAAAAAGTATAAAGAAATTTCGACCCTAGTCTAGCCTAGATAAAATTTCGAGCAAATTTCTTTTAAAAATGAATTTTTTATTTTAATAAAATTCTTATTCGCTCGTAACTTTTTCTCGGCTAGACTACGGTAAAGATTATCTCCATGATTTTTTATAGACAATCTTTTTTTAAACAAAAAAATATACACAGTGAAGCACAAGCTGTTCGGAGGATAAACTTGATAGATGGGCCTTAGATTTTCTTTATAACTTGAAAAAAAAATAAGAGGTTTCAATTTAGATTGTAGACGACTAAATTATACTTATATGTTGAACATATTTAATAGCGCAGAATACTGCTGTGCCTTCGAATATTTTCAATATATTTTAAATGCAGTCTGAGAATCAGAATCTGATTAACTAATGCCAAAAAACTTATCGGGACCAAAAATGTCCTGAAACATACCATTTGCAATTTGTATATACAATTGATGTACGTACATTCAGATGTATATACAAATTGAGATGATTTCATTGGAGTACCGAAATATGTCAAACGGCAGCTATCAGGACGTCCTGAAATATGCCGATGTACATAAATTGATTTCAGGACAGTCCTCATAAGCAACAAATGTCCTGAAACCTGCCATCATTGGTAAAAAATGTCCCGAAAACCAACCCGGTTCATATATATATATATATATATATATATATATATATATATATATATATATATATAATTATACATAATTACATTACATAAATTCAAGCGAAATCTTTTTTTCTCGGGTTGAAATTCTTCCGAAAAAATTTAGGGTACTCAATGACGCGCGCCAAGTACGATAAAAAAATTTCTTCTTAATTTTTAAATTTTTAACAAATTTTTTTCAATTTTTTTAACATTATGACGGTTTCTTGGTATTTTTTTGTATTTAACTTTTTTTTGTAGAGAATGAAAATTATTGTAACGAGTCATTTTTTTTTTGTAAAGTGCAAATGTTATTGAGATGAATTTTATGAACGTGGACTTGGCGCAATTTTTTACAGTGAAACTGTTTTTGTTCGGATACCAAATGTTCGCTCTAGAACATGTGGTAAGTTCGCACTCAACCTCACCAAAGGTGCAGCGATTGACGCGCAGTATATATATATATATATATATATATATATAAAAATTGATGTGGGTACTCAAATAAAAGGTGTCAATAAGTGTAACTCCAGGAAGAGCTTATAACGTTCAAAATATCATTAGTACACAAAATACACCATCATTTCTTCATGTTACGCCTATCGAGACCATTCATTTGAGTACGCTTCTATCAAAATTTTTACCATCGAAAATTTAATTAATCAATATTTTTACAAATTTTATTCATTAATATCTAATCGTTGCCGAAGTGGTTGCCATAGTAATACAGAGCGACAATAATGAAAAAGTAACATCAACTTTTTAATAAAAGATTGCCTGTCACATGAAAATCGTGTTGACATGTGATTTATAATTTAGTTATAGGTCTCAAGAACGATTTACTCGGTAAATGTAAATCAGTAGAGGCTACCGATTTTTCGGTAGAGGCATCCGATTAAAATCGATAGAGGTTACCGACTAAAAATCGGTAGCTGCTACCGAAAAAAAAAAATCGGTGACCTCTATCGATTACCAATCGGTAGCCTCTACCGATTATTTTTTTCAGTGTAGGACCTCAAACTTCGAGATCTGATGAAAACTCGATTTTCGAAAAACAGGATAAAACCAATACCTTCCCGATTTCCGGAAATTTCCAATTTTCTTGGCGGGAAGTGAAAAAATTATCTGCAAGAGCAATTTGAGTAATTTTCTCTTTCAATAAATTAATATTTTTAAAAAAATGCAAATGCAAGAAAAAAATTTTCTTTCGTTTGTAGAAAAAAAATTGAAATTTTCATAAAAATTAAAAAAAAAAGTACAGTAATTATAATGTTAAAAATTTATAAATATGTACTGTACATTAATAAAATCATTAAAAACTATTATTTTAGTATTATTCAATAATCACTCCAAGCAGTTTATATTTTATTGATAATGTAAATAAAATTCCCTTCGCAGAGCAAATTTGACTTTAGAGAGAGAAAATCATCCACGCCGCATTCACGCGGCGTATTTTTAATAATGTGCTATAATCAATAAATACATTAAATTTTTTCATTCTTTAAAATCATCGCTACGTCTTTCATCCTTTGCCGGACACTGAGACAAAGATATTTACAAGAAGAAAGCTTAATTCGCAGTTGTAGTGCCATCTAGCGACACAAATCTTAACTAATTTCAATTACCCACTTACACTCACTGCCATCTCGTGACTCGTTATAAAATTTTTGAACAGATGTTTTTGATTGACATTACGGATAATTTCAATTATTTTAACAAATTTAATTTTCAAAGAAATTGTTTGAGCTTATGAAATAATAAATTTTCAAACCAAATATTGAAAAAAATTGATCAAGTACTTATCTTGAATTTGACGGTTACCATTTTTATCAAAAATGCACAGAAAATTTTTATTTTAATGTTTTTTAATAGTCAGCCATAACCCCTCGATACGTGCTGAATTTCAAAATAATTAATAATATTTTTTAAAAATTTAAAAGTCAAAATAGAGAGTCTCATATTCTTCGGAATGGTATTCTGATTATTTTGGCCAAGTTTCACAACTTTTTATCCACGAGAACCCTCAAACAACGCATTTGAAAAATATTCCTCAAATCGGTAAAAGTAAAACACTTCATACGCTCTTAAACAATATGGCACCGGGTTGCCCCATGGCAACATGCATTTATATCATCAGTAGGGCAATTTGAAGAGGATCGCGTAAAAAAATTGAGGTGGAATAGTTTTCGGTACTCATGCGCCGATTCCTCCTGGACTAAATGGAATCTTCAGGTTCAAAATTTATTAGCTGATCACATTTTATTTCACTCTTCAACTCATTGTTGTTTGCTTTTCAAGTGAAACTCAGTTCTGGTGATGTCTTGTTTATATAACTTTAAATATCTTTGATTTCATAACTCTCTGTTGGTATAGTTATTTCTTGAAATCTCTTGATTGTACTTCGGTTGGATCTTTTTGATGACGAATAAAATTTATTAGCATCAACATCAATATTTCGTATTGAATTGAATGTCAGGAGCTTAACGAGTCGAAGAACATAATTTTTGTTAGCAATAGCTCAATCGGTGGAAAATAATTTGCCTCCAGTATGGAGGAGTTTCCGGATAGTTCCAAGGTGAATGACTCTGCCATGACTGATGCTTGCAGTCCCAAGTCATTTCAATTTATCGTTGTCCGGTCAGGAATTTTAAGCACAAATGTCTACATATGATTGTATCAAAGTCTTGATATCTTTTATGATTGTACTTTACGCTACCAACATCGAGATATTTCATTAAATCTTGTGGGGGTTGTAAATTACCAAAACTGTCAAAGTAAATTACTTGATTATGATTCTTCTTGGATGCAACCTAGTGAGTTCCAGGTCCAAGTTTGTCATTTAAATTCATTATTGATGATTCGTTTGTATTCAGTCCAGATTTTGGTATAATCATCTGAGGGTGAAAATTTAATCGTAATATTTGGCAAGTTATTTGGCTGAGTTGCCCATGTGAAGAATTTAATTAAAAGGAGTTGTTATTTGGCGATCCACAGGCAATTAGAGACTGGCACGTGCGGCCGTCCTCTTAAGTGTTCCATCAATTTCATCACATTGCTCTTTTCCGTACAGTAGTAAAAAAGTGCAATTTAGCTAAAATTTAAAAATTCTTTTCGTGATAATACAAGTTCACAAAATTGTTGAAATTTTTAACCTGTCGAGGTGCACCGTCGGAAGAATAATAAATTTTTCTCACATTTTCCTTAATAGTTTTTACATAACTTGTTACTATTTAAAAAAAAAACGTTAACTGCCTCAGCATCATGATTCCTGCAATTTGATTCACTGACTAAGCTTCTGTAGCACATCTCATTGTTATTTTCAAAATAAATTACTACTAAAAAAACTGTCGCCATGTTATTGTTCCAATGGAAACCAGTTGCAATATTATGTATCACAAAAGCGTAATTCTCTGGAAAATCGCAGACAGTCAAAAATCCGTCTTCTTTCAAATTATGCTTTAAAGATTTTTAATAACTGGCTTGTTGCTTAGCGATGTAAGCGTAAGGTAAAAAATTCTTTAAGTGATCGCCAAAGTGTTCGATGAACTCGTCTGACGATTTTAATTGCATTTCAAGACAACAGCGCGGTGTTGAATTCCAGAACTTGTAGGTAATAGTTTCAACATTGTGCTAATCATATATATCGGTCAATAAGTCACTAAGTGCTTTATTACTTGGGCAATTAGCACAATTATCAAAATAACAATCAGGAGATAGAGATTCACACATTGGAAGACTTAGACAGTTGTCATAGTGAGTCAATGAACGAACCAAATCTTTCGTGAATGTGCTCAAGTTAGCACGTGCAAAAAAGAATATTTTTTCAAATGTTTCACGGTTACTCAACAATCAATCAACAATTAGTGATTAATTAATTACCAAGCATCATCAATTAAATATTGTGATGAATAGAAAACACACACACACAGCATCGCGGGAGTAGTCAGGGAAGCTTCCTAAGACCTTAAAACGTCGAGATCTGATGAAAACTCGATTTTGGCAAAACTGGCTGGAAAAAATAACTTCCCCATATTTGAATATCTTCGATTTTCTTAGCGGGAAGTTGAAAAGAGCGATTTTTTTTTTAATTCGTAACTTTTTTTGGGGTGGGGAAAAAATCTGAAAAAATTCAGAAAAATGTCTTTGGTAGGGTAGAAAATGATAAAAAATTTTCAGCGAAATCGAAAGGGGTCGGGCCGAAACCTCGGTGATTTGGCATGGAATGTCCCATATATTTGTGTATTCTTAAGAAATCTGAGAACAACTCTATTGAAATATGTGAAGTTGGCTGCAGAGTAACTTTCAATTTATGAGATTCATATCTATGTAATGGATGAAAGTAACCTTTTATATCAATAAAAATAATGAATACAAAAAGCACAGTTTTCTGCGAATCACATTTATTAATTCTGCATGTCTTTTCAGAAAAATATTGCTTGTGCAATGCACTTGGCTGTCGCAGTTATTAAGACATTTTCAATATTGACCATTGATACAGGCTATGAGACACTGTAATCAGCATATGTCTATAGAACGTGCAATTTATTGAGTTGTGAGTATTAGTTATCAAGTCGATAGCAGATAAGAAAATGTCTTATCATGGTATTATATTTTCGACGCGTTTTGAACTTTACAGTTAGTATATCAAGACTTATGAAATTTATCGATTCAATAGTCTGACTGAGTAAATTACAAACAAATATCGACGTTATACCATCAATAAAGTAAAAATTATACTAGATTAACAAGTATAGTAAGTATGCGCATAAATTATTGAATAACTCAGAATTCCTTGTAAGTGATAAAGCAAAAATTGAAGTATAAAATTATGATAAGTAGTATGTTTTGCAGATAGTATAAATACGCGATACTTGAACGCTTTAGTCTAAAAGATTCATGTCACACGATCGTACGTGTAAATCCTTAACAAAACAAGCTTCCATTTCGATGTATGAGTATTTGTAATTTTTTTTTTTGTCTTTAAAATTGGAAAGTGCTTAGTCACGGTCTAACTTTGAGGGATTGCGTACGGTTAAATTATCTTCAGTCAACCTTAATTTCAGACTTTATGACGGTTTAACCATTCCATGAAATTATGCGAAAACAAAGAATGATTTGTCAATATACACTTATCGAAAAAATTCAGTGATTGACAAAAAAATTCATTATTTTGAGCAACTTTTTAAATTTCTAAAATTGAATCTGCGCTCAAAATGATTGTAATGGGTACTGAAAGGAGCAATCCAAAGCTTGAATTTCGAGATCTTTGAAAAAAAAATTTAATAAAAGATAGTCTGTTCAATGTTAAGAAAACCCCTGAAAAAAAAAAAAAAAAAAAAAAAAATTTTCTATTTAACCACTGTATGAACCGCATAATATTCATCAAGTTTGATTCACTCTTATTAACACTTTCACACGACGATTTGAGCCTGAGATATCAAACTTTGAATAGAAGAAGATCATTTTATCTTCAACGATCGATATTTTAGCAGCTCTTTGGGCTCTTCTCTGACTGTCCCTACAACTTTCTGGATTGCGCTGACTGTCGATCGTCTTTTCCAGAAGCCATGTTGGCTTGCGGCAAAGCCTCCAGCACGATCGATGTTGAGATGTTGCTCGCAGATAAGGCAGATGTCAATTTTATCTTCGAAGATACGCCAGCTGATATGCCGTAGCAATAGACGTACCCAATTTTCTGATCTCATGATGGAGATTCTTTTTGTCTTTCATGAAATCGGTTAATTCTTCGATCTTGCTACCGAGCCTCTCCATTGAAGACTATTGGCCAGTGGCGGTCGGTTGAGAGTTAATACTTCCTCGGTGAGTTTGAATAGTGACGGGAGCAAAAAGTTCTCCACTTTTTGGAGGAACTTTCATTGGCTGTCCATCTCCTTCCATCTGGGCTGTTTTCGTGCTCCCTGTAGCATTCTTCGACAACGGAGCTATGGGGTCCACCCCACTGTCTGAATAACGGTCGCTGGAAAACGACGAGTTCAGGCCCGTTTGCACGCCTTCCCTTGCCGGCATTGAGGTATCCATTATCTGTACTGTGAACGATGTTTAAAATTGTTCTGACATTTCCATATCATCTTTTGCTAGGTTTTGGTCTACCCCGAGTATTTTATTTCCTCGATACCTGACGTATCTGGCGCGCAGACATGACGGGCATTCCCCTATCCGCCACCTCGGAAGGCGCCCGATGCAAGACCCAGCAAGCCCGACGTGAGGTGTGTGTGTGTGTGTGTGTGTGTTTTATAGAGAAGGTAGAATACATTTGCGTATGCCAGGACTAGATGTTGGTGCCAGGACTAGGTGTTTGCCAGGGTATGTCGGACTCAGAAGTCAATATTATTTTGTAACAATACTGACTAAACATTCTTCTCTCTCTCTGTTCCCCATAGATGTTACGGAGAAGACTGTTTTCTACTGGATACTGCCTTTCTGCGGTTTTGTCTTAAAAAAGGCGCTGCCCGTAGGTTGCGACAGCTGACCAGTTTTCTTTTTTTGTTGACCATGCAGGTTACCAAGCTCTCAGGAAAGAGCGTGGTGCCAGTTGTTTCTTCGATGCTGTTTTTGTAATCTTTCCACCGATCACACTTGATGAACGTGTGTTCGGCGTCATCAATTTTGTCTAGGCAGAATTTGCACGTTGGTGTGCTATGCATACCTATCTTAAAAAGATAGTCATTGAACTGCCCGTATCCCGTCAATGGCTGGTTCAGAAAGAAGTCATTGTCCCCGCACTTCCGAGAAAGCCAGAAGTTGATGTTTGGGATCAAGCACACCGTCCATCTGCCTGTTAGTCCCAATGTCCATCGGTCCTTCTTCTCTTGCTGCGTTTCCGTCTTTATCCTCGTTCTTGCGTCTTTCATGTTGTCGTGGCTGTTTTTAGTGTCATAGAGTTTGGCTCTCTTTAAAGCTGTTAAGTCGATGGGCGTAACTTTCGCAATAACCAATATAGCTGCCTCGGAAACCGTTCGGTAGGCACAGGCAACTCTGAGAGCACCTCACCACTGTACTGCCGCTATCTTTCGCCGATATGTCTTTTGCTTCAATATGTCTGCCCATATTTCTACTTCATAAAGCAGTACCGAATGGACTGCTTTTAGAAGAACCCTTGTCTTCTTGGTTTATCGTCCAATAGTATTCGTCATGATTCTTTCTAGGCTAGACATCATGTTGCTGGCTTTCTTGCATGCACGGTCGCGGTTTTCGCCGAAAAATAGTTTCTCGTCTATCGTTACTCTTAGATAGCGCAGAGCCTTAGTTGACGTCAGTGTTGTTCCTCCTATGTCCATAGCGAGGGATTTTGGGAACCATTTTTGACGTGTCAGAACAACCATCTCGGTTTTATGCTTGGCGAGTTTCAGGTGGTGTGTATCAAACCAGATCTCGACGGTGTCAATGGTTTCCCGAACCAGTAGTTCGGCCTCTCCTACGCTGTCTATTTCTATCGTGGGCGCAACTTCGTCTACAAAGCCCGTTAGCTCTACTTCCTTAGGTAACTGGATTTCAAGGAGCTTGTCGTAGTCCGCGTTGCATAGATCAGGCCTCATTATTGAGCCCTGCAGTACGCTAATTGTTATGGCGTATTTTTGTGGGCCTACCGTAGTTTTCGCTGTTAGCATTCTTTCGTCCACGTAGTTGTCGACTAGATTCTCTGCCTCCGCGTCAAATTTGTGCTCCAGAGGGTCTAAAATGTCTCCCCAATTTGCACTGTTAAATGCGTTCTTGACGTCTAGCATCAGAAGACATATTTTTCGAACTTTGAAGCTACCATACCATGCTTGTTTTGCTGTCTTCATGACTTTCTTGATCGCTCAGACTGTCGAACGACCTTTCCGAAAGCCATGTTGGTTGAAGGCAAAGCCTCCGGCACGGTCGATGTTGTTACGGAATCTTCCTTGTATGAGCTTCTCGAGCAGTTTTCAAGTAATGTCGAGCATGTAGAGTGGTCTAAACGATGAAGGTGTTACAGGGGTTCCTTTAACTTTGTCTAAGAGAACCAATCTCTGCTGCTTCCAGATCACGGGAAACGTGCCAGTTGCCAAGCATGTATTTCAAATGTTTAGGAGTATATCTGGGTATTCCAGGACTCCAGTCCTGATCACCGACGCGGGATGCTATCAGGGCCAGGTGCTTTTTCCGTCTTGAGAGACTTTGTCGCGTCTTGCAGCTTCTTAGTTGTAAAAGGTGTTGGTTTGCCATCATTTCGTAATGTCTTCTCTCCCGCGGCGGGTGTTTAGGAAACAGATCCGCTACAATGCTGTCCATTAAGGCAGAAGACGTTGGCGCTTCTGGTAAAGCCTTTTCAAGTCGTTTGGGAACAATTTGGTAGGCTTTACCCCAGATTCATTGTCGAGATGGTTACAGATCTCTTTCCACAACATCGCTTTTCTTGTTTGATGGCTCGGTTTAGCATCTTTTTGGGCTGCTTGTACTCGTTTGAATATAAGTCCTGTCTTGGAGTCGCCAACGTGATATCAAGAATACATTTCTGGTAACCTGGTAGCCTGATAGTCTTCTAAGAGTCGTAGTGTTTTCGGTGTTCTGCACTATGAGGCCGAGTCTTGCTGCGAAGTCTTCTACTTCGTTTTCTCTTGTTTCAAAGAAGTCAGCAGCCCATTCAGCTGATTTAGCGTTGAAATCACCAACTACGATGACTTCGACGTCAAGCTTGCCGATGGTATCTTCTATGTTTGCCAATTTCGGGCGAAATACACTAACCTCTTCGTTGGGTGAACGGTAAACGCTCATCAGGTAGGTTGTAGGAGTCTCGATCCAGACGAAGCCTGCTCCGCATCCGTTGGTCTTGACAGTAACCTTCTTTGAGTTTACTATCCAGATAACTGCCATGCCGGAATTGTCAGCGAACCATGTTTGACCTTCGATGTTGAGATATTGCTCGCAGATAAAATAGATGCCTTGTAAGCTCCGGTGCCAGAAATATGGCGTAAACCATCTTGAGCATCAGTGTCCGGAGCACACACTGACGTGTATGGTGTCCAAACCCCAGACATTTAAAAAAGCGGGTCACTTATGCAACTGGGTGTGTACGGCAGTTCACCTAACCGATCTTTATACGGGGCTTGTCAAGAGCCTCAATCGCGCTAGCTTTGTCTACTTCGCTGAAGGCTGCCCGATTGCTTCGTGCCGTAGGTTTTGTCAGACCTACCTGTTTGATCTCTTCGATCTCAAAAGTCTAATAGAAGTTTCATAAAACATTTCTTGAACTATAAACTGTTTCTTGAACTTTCAAACCGCAATAACTTTTGAGTAAATTAACCGATTTCCATGTGTTTGGTGTTATTCTACCTAATTTTATAAGTTCTATGATTTCTTTTTAAATACAACTTAATCAGATTGAAAATTTTGGAGGAATTTGAAAAATTCAATTTTTCTGAATTTTTTCGACAACGATAACTAGCATACCAATTAACCGATTTTCACGTTCTTGGTGGCGATTGACATAATTTATAGACCTCTGGAAATTATTCACATACATCAGAAATGATGATGATTCAAATTATCCCTTCAAAACTATCTCTTCGAGCTCGAAGAGCTCAAAAACATCGTAAGTGCAATTTTAAGCGACTAGGTATGGAATTAAAGGGAAGTTGCAGGGATGGCCTTCAGAGTCAACCGTTTTCCTAATTTTTTATTATTATTTCATCATTTTACGGTAACTTAGTAAAATAGCAAATCAATTAGGAAAGTCATCAGCAAGCTGTTTAGCAAGTTAGTCAATCGGTCAGATGACGAAACTCATTTTATCTATCCAATGAATTTTTCTGATCTCAACAGTTGACATTCGTTAATTTTTCCAAAATAACAAATGTAATGATCATTTAGAATTTTTTGAATGCTTTAAATTATACAAACTGAAAGTCACATATATATGAAATTCCTCTGTTGATAATTGACATTCTGTGCGTAAATTCTGCAGTGTAAATCCTAAAACAAAA
The DNA here is from genome assembly GCA_018835575.1 of Cotesia chilonis. Lineage (NCBI taxonomy): Eukaryota > Metazoa > Arthropoda > Insecta > Hymenoptera > Braconidae > Cotesia > Cotesia chilonis. The sequence continues at coordinate 1,052,973 of RJVT01000032.1, forward strand.
TGAGTAATATGATTACTTAATTATCTTTTGTATACCTATATTAATACTCAATCGATAGTTATCTGAAATTAATTAAGATTTACTATAAATAGCAGGAAGAATCCCTGATAAGACTGCATTTAGATTAATCTATGGAAGGGTCAGAACTTTCACTTATTATTTACTGATGATAATGAGTAACAGCAATCGAATCATCTCTTTTGGTTTATTTATGAACTATGAGACATCATTTTTCTTATGATACGCAAAGCAGATGTTACTTCCTTTCATCAGTGCAACCAAGAATTGATTTACAGTAGAAGTTAAAGTTGTAAGAACAGCAGAACTACTATTAACAGGTCTGGTAGTACCCGTAGAAGCAACAGTATAGTGAACTGCAGCAGGTGCGGCAACACTCAGAGTAGTCAACGCGCTTGAAGTAACAGTCCGGCCCATGGCAGAAACTGCTGCAATATGCAAAATGGCAGACATGCTCGGAGTAGTTTTCAGAACAAGATCAGAAACTGCTGCAATATCCGGAGTTCTAAAAGAAAGGAGTAGTTGTGAGGTCAACAGATGCCACAGTAATATCTGCAGTGGTAGAAACAGTCAGATAACCTTATTTGTTGACGGTAGAAGCTGCAGCAATATTTAAAGTAGTCAAATGTTATGTCCAAGAGCGTTGTTAGAGCGGTAGCGTAAATAGTGGAGGTTTGGACTAACAGTTTAAAGAATACCCAACGGAGATTTTGATTTTGTTTTAATTATTTATGTGGGACGTTTTCGACGTATGAATTTACCAGGCCTTTGTTTGAGACTGAGCACGGATTTTTATTGGGTATCGATGTACTTACGACTTACTGAATTATTTCTTGTTATCGGATCTGTGATTACGGAGCTGATCGTAGTGCCTTTTCTTTGATTGGGCCCTCTGTTGGTCTTTGCAGCGGATGGAAGTGGGTGGTTTTGGGTTGCTTACTTAAAGGGCTTTTTTTTTTACGAAATAAGCTCATTGGAGACAGATTTCACTTCTTTTTATATTCACTTCTTTTAGATTTATTTTTATAAACACCAAAACTTTTACACTTTCACAAATTTTATTTAATCGAAATTTCTAATAATGAATTTTATTGTAATTTGAGCTAACCTCCTCCCGTCCCCCGTAGGGCAAAGTGCACAAGTGTAGCTTTTAAGAAATTTTAATTTACTTACTGACCGAACTCTTGCCTAAGTGCAGAGCAAAATAGAACTTTAAGATTCCGGTTCTCTATGATGATATTTAATACTTATAACACCGGCACACAAATAAAAAAAAATGGAATGTACATTGGACCGGACCTACCTACCGACATGTTTTTCGACCTGCTGAATCCGAATTTCAAGTCTGTTTGGTCCAGTCACCCTCCAGTTTTGAGTAACATGCAAAAAATCTCAAGAAAAGGACAAAACTTGCAAAAACTGCAATCACAGCAATAAAAAAATTTTTGTGGACCCGTATCACGTATGATTTTGGTGTATTTCAAATAACTGAATCTAAATCAAAAAATCCATTGCCCTGTGAGCCGTTCAAATTAAAAAAAAAAAAAAAATGAAAAATCCAAAAAAATGGCAATTAATCACGAAAAATTGAAGTTTTTGGAATAAACATTTTTTTAGACCCAGGTTGAGTATGATTTTTATGTATTTTATTTCACTGAGTTTGAATTTGAAGTTTTCTTGCCCCGTTAACATTTTAAAATTAAAAAAAACAGATATAGTACAACACTACTTATTAAAGCGCCTTCTTGGATTTTCAACAAAGTAGACATCGGCAACACTACCATTATTCTTGTGTCTCTATACTTATGTAAATATCTCAATATACACAGTTTACTAAACACCCTGCAAGTAACTATCGATTCCACCAAAACTTCACATACTTACGATATGTTTCTTATAGGTGACGACATGAATGCCCGAGTTGGCCTGCTAAACTAAAACCCCTGGCCTGCCTGCTAAAACCCCTGGCCCCTGAACTATTCCTGGGTCTCCATCTGCACGGTATAAGGTTATCCCTGGATCATACTGAGTGCGAAAGGGAACACCAAATGCTTTATTTCGTGCTAGACAATGATTTCGTCCTCCTTAATGGTAGAACCAACAGTGACTTTCCTGCTCAACCCACTTTTGATTCTCACGGTATTTCGACTATCGACTCGGTTTGGGTAAATACTGAAACGGGATGTCGTTTGCTCGTTGGTCGCCCCTTTTATTTATTTAAGAGCACCACTGGATTTTTGGACTTAGTATCCAAAACTGGAACAGAACATGGAGTATAGGTCAGGGTCGTGAGAGATTGCTGAAAGGAATCAAAACTTAAACATAGAAATTCGTTTTACACAATTATTTATTTATCCATACCTTTCTACAATTGAAATAAAGGCCAATATAACAATATATAAGAATTCTTAGGATAAACACATTCACACGCAACTCACATACGTTTATATTTCGCGCTGTCCACCGGACCCTCACGCTACTCTATCTTAGTTCACGCTGTCCCACGAACCCTGACGTCACTGTGCTGGACCCTCACGTTACTACACACGCTGTCCACACAGCGCACGCTGTCCCACGGAGCCTCACGTTACTCTAAGAGATCTACCCCGAAGCCAGAGAAGTATACCATGAAACCGAGGTAGACTCTTTACGCACACACAACCACACTATTAACAATTTCCATAATAATGACAATACAATAAATTATTTCCCATCACTATAATAATTTCATTCTTATTTCTTAACTATCATTTCTTGTCAATGTCTTATCAATTCCTATTTATCATTTATCTTATTTCCTAATTAATATTTTCCTTATTATTAATTAATTTTTCCTAGCTTAAGCCAAATCATTACTTTAACGATTACTAATAATTATTACTTTACACACGACATGAGAATCTGAAATTAATAACCCGAAATATGTTACTAGTATTATTAACCCAGATAGGCCTATGTCCAAAATAAGTAACCTGACTAAGACAAATCATTTTTCCTATTAGTAATTAACTGTTTTAAAATTTTTCTAATCTTAATTCTAAATTCAATTTTAATTTATAAAATTCCTGATTGTGACCGCACGTGAAATGGCGATGATATATATATATATATATATATATATATATATATATATATATATATATATATACTAGCTGACCCGGCAAACGTTGTTTTGCCATGTATGTTATTTCTAGGAGACATTTTTATAGTTGAATAAAAATAATTGTCTACTATAAGTGTGCGGGGAAGTATTTATAATCGAATGCATTATAAAGAATAAAAGTATGTTTTATTTAGGTTAATAAATAAATCTTTATTAGAGTAACGAATATGTATTAAATAACAGTCTTTGATAGCTATCTAAACATCAAAAATAAATATTTATATTTTTATTATCAATTATGGCAGTTGAAAAAAAAAAAAAAATTAATCTCTTAGCGCAATAGTGTACAATATTTTTGGTTAGTCCGTCTTTAGCCAACACAAACAAACTGGATGGTTTTCCTACGCGAGAACATCCCACATATAGTTGTCCGTGGGAGAAGCACGGTGTTTCCAAATCTAAGCCACATACAGACAATGTTTGTCCTTGTGACTTATTGATTGTCATAGCGAATGCCAATCTAATTGGAAATTGAGTGCGTTTGAATTCAATTGGCACATCTGTAGGAATCATAGGGATTCGTGGCAGCAACACATTTTCGCCTTGAAACTTGCCATTCAAGATGATGGCTTCAATAAAATTTTTCATTGATTTTTTAATTGAATGTGCGAATTGACTTCAGGAACAGGCTAGAATCTGGATCTGTACCAATAAGTAAACCGTGCAATGGTTCAGGTGGTATTTCAATTTCGATTAATTGTATTTTTCCTGATGAGCAACACATCCCAACTGGCTCATTTTTAAATTTAAGTGCATGGCAATGCGGGAATTCCTTTTCCAAAGTACCAATAACCACTTTAGAATGATTATAATATTCAACATCCGGCTCGTACTGGAACGCTACTCGAAGAAATAAATTTGAAGTAATTGCTCGATGAACTTGTTGGCGTTGTTGGTCAATTCCTCTACGTCCATCGACTATGAATCTGCGAGTTTCTCTTCGTTCTAGTTGTCTTTGTTGATTTCGTTCATCTCGTGCATCTTGTGATCGTAATTCACGTAACTGCGACATTCTCCTACGCACATCAGCATTGACTTCTTGAATTTGTTTGCTTGATCTTTGTACTCTTTCATCTAGCCGGGCTCTAGAATTGATCTTTTGACGACTCAAATTGGCCCATTTGCGTTTTTTCGGCATTGCTGACTGTACATAGAACATATAAATAAATGAAGTTAAAATACTTAAACGAATAGAAAAATTTGTTTATATTCGATAAGCGTTATCAACTGTTAAATGATTTTTAAACATCATACGATTTGATGAATATTTATTAACAGTCAGTAAGTAATTTATTAAGCACATTTTACAAATAGTTAATAAATATTTTTTAATGGTTATAAATAAAAAAAAAAACATTTACAAATAAATGATATTGATAAATTATGTAAATATAAATAAATTGTAAAGATGATTTATGTTCGTAAGCAATCTTCAGATAATATGAAATTGCAAGCAGAAAAAATTCACTCAACAAAATATTTATTAATTTTTTTGAATATACTATAGATATTTGTGACATAAATATTTGTTAACTATTAATAAAGACTTATTAACAATTAATAAATGTACTTTCTTCTCAAATAAATATTTATTGAATGTTAAAATATATTATTTAAATTAAATAAATTAAATAAATTATTAATAGTTAATAAATCCTTCTATCAGTGTATTGATAGAAAACAGTGACTTAATTTAAACAGTTTTCATTTGCTCATTATTTGCTTATTATCTGACTTACCTTTCACAATAATAAAACAGGTATATTTATTAACCACATACACGTTTTCGTTTTGATTTAAAACAATTCCCAAAAAATGCTAAGAACAATATATACAGGTGCGGTAATGGCCGTTGTTGGCGGGAGCTTACAACACGTGTTTATTTACATGAGATCACTTAATTAACTGAGAGTTAAAACTGTCTCTGTCAGATTAATAATTAGGAAATAAATTATTGCACTGGAAATTAATGATAATTTTACGATGACAGTAAAATTAATATGAGAGTTGCAGAGGAAAATTCAAATAATAGGTATAACAGTCACTGCTACGATTGATACACAAATAAAACTAAAAAAAGCCATTCGGCAGCCGAAATGGAAGTAGATTTCATAAACTATATAAATTCACATGTGAAGTATAAAAAAAATAAAATAATTATCATAATCACTATGTTTATAATTAATTTAATGTTCCCCTCGTGTTTCACAATGATTAAAATACACGCGTATGGTTATTATAACTTCGCACAGCTTTTTGAGGGTTGAATGTTATAAAATTTTTTTTTGTTTGATTCAAATATTCTAAAAAAAAAAATATTTTTTCCATGTTTCACAGTTGTAGGAGCTATATATTAAAAGATAAAAATTTTATCAATTTTAAACCTCCTCACGCTCATACGGTAACCAGTCTAGGGTTAAAAAAATGCATATTTTTTTACTTGTTACTTGGAGAGTTTTGCAAATAGCATGTAAAAATTGAATTAAAATATTAATTAAATGTATTCACAATTACGAATGCAATTGCATTCACGTCGTTAAATTTTCTGGGTTATGATCAACTAATTTTGACAGCCGAGAGCAAAAGTAACTTTATTTTAGATTCAGCCGGAAAGAAAGATACTAATTACAATTTTTTTCACAAATTTTTTACTCAGGCGGCAATGTAACTTTTTCATCCTTAGAAATAGAGTGGAAAATAAACCTTTCAGCATCAGAATGATAGAAAAAATTTAGAATTTTCTGGGACAATGCGATTCTCTGCGACAACTACCTTACGATGAAATTTAATGTAGGAAGTATTCATTATGTTTAAAGCTGTATTTTTGCTTCCTTTCCTCCTCTCTACGTGGTAAAGGCCTACAGGGGACCCGCCACGTTAAAGAAAGGGAACGCATCTTATTACACAGTACCTCTTGGGTGATGTGGAAATCTGCGTAATAACTGAACGAATTATTGACTAACTAACATCAGTATGGCAGAATGACAAGGGGTGTTATTTAACATCCAAAACGACTACAAGAGTAAAATTTCATTGAAATAATCCCAGAACAGATCCATTTTTTCGGGCTAAAAATACGCGTAAACATGTAAATTAAAGCTTATTTTCTCAGCTTTAAGATGCATTTGACCAGGATCGAATATCTCAATGTGTTCGAAAGTTACACGAGGGAGAAATAGCAGAAATACTCAATTTTCGAATTTTCAAAATTTTAAAATGCTGTAATTTCTAAACTAATCGACCGATTAGGCTCAAATTTGAACTCGACCTTCGTAATTAGTCATAAACTAAGTATGTTGAGTTTCATTATGATCCGTTAAGAATTGTAGACGGTATCGTGCTGACAAGCCCGCGTTATATCCCATATATATATATATATATATATAAATACATACATATATAAACATTTGAACCATATGTATTTTCTGATTCAGCTCGACGAGCTGAATCAGGATATAGCAAAATTTTTCAAAAATTCCGACATGAGGACAAATACAATAGTTAGATTTCTATGAAATCTACTAAAAAACATGGCTGAAAAATGTATAGTGAGTAAGACAGGAGTATGGAGGGTAGAGGTAAGGAGAATCATCTGTTTATGAAAAAGAGTCCGTCGAACTGTATTAAATTAGGGTGACGCCACATTAGCATCAGGGTAAATTTTAAAGGGAGCGCCAAATATTATTGGAGTAGATTTGAGAAATGAACAAGGAAAGAAAAACTTCCGCTAAGTTACCGCGCGCCTTTCAAAATCCGCATAAATTAGGAAACAACATATGATTTTTTGCGTATCATTTAACTATTACTTGTGAATATTAAAAAATAAATAAACATTTTAATAAGAAGAAAGAATTATGTTATACAAAGTAAATAAGCAAAGAAATATAATGAAATAAACAAATATTAATCAAGAGCAAAACGAAAATAAAAAAATTTTCCTCATAAACATTCAATTTCTGCATTTAAAAATTTTTTAGAATAAAACATAGAAACCTTCAATCAATTCACGTATTAAAACATTGTTATTCGCTAAAAAAAAATAATTTATTTAAAAATACATAATATAATATAAAAGGCATAATGATGTATATATATAGTTGTCTATAATAAATTAAATGTTAAAAATTATAAAAAAATCACTAGTATTGAGTTTATGACAATAATTTGGCATTTTTTCTATTCATTTTAGTTTTAATTTTTGCTGCTTCGTAACGTTTATTCTCTGACTTAGCCAAAAAATGGGCGCGCATAACAATATAAATATTGAAACGGAATGCGACTCTTTTGAAAAGCCCACTCGTCCTCTTTGGTCACCCCTAAATTTATTTAGGGCGCCACTGGATTTTTAGACACAGTATCCAGAAACTGGACCAGAGCATGGAGTAAGTTCTACAGGGTCGTGAGAGATTGCTGAGAAGAAAACAGAAATCACCAAAGAAATTCATTTTTCAAGAAATTTTATTTAACCCACCCCATTACAATGATATTCCCCTTACAATTAATTAACACTTAATCCTAAGTCCTATTCCCGTTTATAAGACGGTTTCCTATCAAAGCTCCTAATCCCGACGATACCCTCTTATGGAGTGACCATACCGCGGTTTCTATCATAGTTACTTATTCCCGACGGTACCCTCTTATGGAGCGACCATACCGCGGTTTCTAATTATTTTCCTCCATTTTTCGATTTTCCATAATTTTCCATAATTTCCATTTTCCATAATTTGCTATAGTTTCATAGTTTCATAATTTTCCACACGCACCCACAATATAATTATTATCATTGAAACACACTAATTAAAATTTCCATACATTATTAATTATTTTCTAAGACTATTATTTACTTTTATTTTCCAAATTAAATCTGATTATTAAATTTTCTAAATCCAAATTCAATTTCAATTATTAAATTTTTCTTGAATAAATTTTCCATTCATTCCCAATCCAAATTCCTATAGCGATTAATTTCCTTTTTAAAATTCTTAACTAATTTACTGCCGTGGTCTTAATAATACAACAATAAATATTTAATACTAAGAGGTCTTCGTATCTCGTATTAATAGATTAAAATTTGATGACAGAGGTCTTAATAATCTGCCGACAAAATATTCGCTACGTCCTAGTATTCTTACAAATTTATTTTACTTTTGTCGATTTTATTACGCCATATTTTATTATAAAATTTTACTTGATTACTTTAATTAATTTCCTTAAAATTAATTTAGTTTCATTTTATTAATTATTTTCTTCGAATTTCATTTTTCCGACTTTTGTAATTTTCTTTTATTTACTTGAATTGTTTTAATCTTGTCCAAATTATTTGTCAGAGTTAATTAATTAATTTATTTAGTTTTAATCTCTGAATTAAGAAATTGACAATTGGTTTTATTTCACTCAATTTTAACTAAATTATTTTACTTGTCTCTGAATAACTGAGTTTATTTTATTTTTGCTAAATTACTTTCTTTACTTTCTTTATGTTGTTTGAAACTTGAAATTTATTTTATTTTAATTTTGGGGATTATATTTCACCTTACAACGCCTTGAGATTTTTAGTCTCGACCTTGTACGTCCTTTACTCAGCGTTTTAGCTCGAAACAAGATGGCGGACCCTCTCCCAACTTTTGTTGAATTTTTCTTCAAGTGAAATTTACAAGTGATTTATTTTCTACTTTTATCTAAATGATTTTAACAATTATTCTAACGATTTTTTACGATTCTAATTTTACTTCTGTTTTATTTTACACAATCAAAATTCGTTCCAAATTATTTATATTGATTTTAATTAATTTTAACTTCTGATGATTTTACTAAAATATTTTACTGAAATTATTTTAATGATTTTAATTGACACAAAAATTAACTGATTTTACTCAAACTCAATTACCAGAGATCAAATTTTCACGTGACACCAAAATCATGAATTAACAAACTGAAATAATTCCTAGTAAGATTAATCCCGACTCTGCCTACGTGTTTAATTAATAACCCGAAATAATTCCTGGTATTATTAATTAAATATTTAGTTATTTCATTTCTGACTTGTTCTTAAATTTATTCTTAACTTTATTCGGTCTTTTATTCAAACTTTAGTTCAAGTAACGAGTGCTTAATTATTGACTAAACCAATTGCTTAAATTTTGGCAAGATTAATTAATTAAACTTTTATTTAAAAACTAATGATTGTAATCGAACGCGAAATGGCGATAACCTCCAGCCGACTTAAGGCCTGGCTGATGCCGCTTCACCGAGAATCTATTTAGACATATTTATTGTACCTGGAGTCTTCTTGGGTTTTTCTTTTCTCAAAATCCCTCGACGCTTTTACTCCCAAATTTTTCGTTTTTCCTTGATGTTCTCCTCGGTGAGGTCTTATTGGCAGCACGGTCCTGAATCGCCACTTCGTAACTTAATCCTCAGGAAATATTTTATTCTGGAACACGAAATTGGTATCAGAATATTTCTTAGATTAATTAAACTTAGGCGAGCTGGCATTGGGCCTAGCAAGCATTAAATTTAACTAAAATTTATCGCCTCGTTCCACAAGAAACAATAGAATAGAAATAATTACCTGACTGAGATGTTTGCGATGTCGATTCTTCGATCGTTCGAACACAATAAAACTTACCAAAATTTGTTGGTTCGTTTCTTCTTGGCTCTGTCTTCCCCACTCTCTCTCTCTCTCTTAGCGCCGGCGCTACCCTCTCGGGGACTTACTTACTAGCATAAGACTATTGGCGCGAGTACTTCGGAGCACAGCGCCCTGGGGAATTGGTCGATAATTTTAGCTCGGATCGAAGACCTTCACCGGATAAAGAAGGTCTCGTGTACTCCGTTACAATATCTATAACCTTTGCCGTTAAACTATTTTCATGTTGAAAGCACCCAATTTTTAAAACGATTTCTTTTTTGAGTTCCATAGTTATTTCGCTAATTGTTTCAATATTAGTCAAGTTTTTACTGACAGCTCTTAACACACACCTTTCCAATTGCTTCGTCAAATCAAATAATTGATTACTTGCAAAACGTAGCCCACCATATAAGTCCATTTTATTGATAACGTCATTCCGCTGTTATTGTTTACCAACTTCGGCATGCATCTCTATAGCTTCTAAACAAATTTCACATTTTATCATTTTTCTCAATTTGCGAACTATATAACCAGCTATGTACGACTGTACCGCATCACTAGTTACGGCTTCGTTATAATCGTGGTCCGCGTCGATTGAGGAGCTTTCATCTAATGGTCGAGAATTTTCCATAATTTTGTCAATGCTTTCAAGCCATGAATCCTTGCCTTGTTTTTCAGATGATTTTAAGACATACTTAGCATCTATTAGACTCCGTAAAAGATCTTTTCCTGAAACATTGCACCCTCTTGGTGGACGTATCAGGGAGAAGCAAGATGCTAAGCGATATACTTGAGCAAACATTTTAGGGTCGGGATGATCGTTACCTCCACATGAATGTCTCATCACCGAAAAAAATCTCTGAAATTTAAAATAAATAAATATTCATTAGAAAACAGAACGAATTATACTTAAAATTGTAATATTATGATCATAAGTATAATAACCTCCAAAGGGTCTTGCGATAAAGTAGCAGTCATTAAATATTTAAAATCACATTCGATTTTAAGCATTTCTAAAATTTCAAGAGTTGCCCGTAAGGTTACTTTTAATCCGAGTAAAGTACTTCTCGAAACAAGTATTTACTTCTCAATATTTTCCCAATCTTCAAGGAATTGTAAGAATTTTAAAATCGCCTGAAAGATGTTCATATAAAATCAATATTAAAATATCAAAACGATGAAATTGATCAGCTACAAACCAATAAAAACATTATAGAGCAACATCAACATTAGACCAATGTACAATTTTTTTACTTTATGCATACATCTGTCATCAAGATTCTCTACACTGTCAATTAAAGCAAAGAACAAAAAAATTATCACACAAAATAAGCCACAAACTTAAGCAATATAAAAAAAAAATTACCGAAATAATTCTAACGTATGCTCAATACATCAAAATATTGATAAAATAAACTTTTCTAAGCTACTTTTAATATAACACATAAACGTTCGGCATGAAGTACCTGACAATTTAGGCGTGGTACCTATTGCCATGATCGTCGAGCCAAAGCTTACTCGTCGAGTGATTTTCTTCCAATGAAACCTACAATCTTTCAACTTCTGATTATTTTTTGTTTTTATAACCAATCTTACCTGTTTTTGACGGCAATCATCTTCAAAATGCAAAGCATCTCTCGGTATGAGTGATGACATCGCTTGGATCAAGTTAAAAACTAGATCAATAAATTTTTGCGTCGGAGTAGAATCTTTTAATTTGTCGCAGATTGATTGATAGTGAGCCATGGCAACTGATACTTCATGACCGAATACCTACAAGCATCGAAATTAATATATTATAATAAAATTAACGGAATTAAAACTATAAAACCTATAGTACTGTCAATTTTCTTTTTAATTAATAGATGTGAATATAGAAATATTATACAAACTTGTGTAGCAAGAGGAATATTCATTGCTTGGAATCCCTTTGGTTTTAAATGCGCAGGTGTTAATTTGTAAGCGATTTTCAAATTCGGTTGACGATAATTTTCTTCTTCTAACAGTGCTTCCCAATGCCGTTTCTTTACTGTCCCAAAAGGAGTCTGAAAAATTTATAATCTTGATAACAACAATAACATAGCAAAATTTCTTAATATACAGAAATGTACTATATTCTACTTTAAACTCATGCAATTTGTCATCTAAGGTCGAAGTTCGGAAGCATTTGAGTAAATGATTGAAATCCGATATCATCCATAGTCGCCGTGAGCTGCTGTATGGATGTTCATAGCTGATATTTTTTTCGTCTACACTGAATATTTTCCAAACACCTCTATTCCAAGATGCACCATCCATAACAACAACATCAACATTGATCCCGCTATGTTCCATCAATATAATACATTCGACGATGAGTTTATGTAGCGGTTCGCTTTTGCAAGCGTTCTTTGATAGAAAACAACCTAATGATTGCACCCATCAACCTTTAAATGGTACAAATTTGAATACCAAAGCATGGTCAGCCGATTTATTTTTTAAATCCTCTGGGGTGTGCTTTCCGAGATCAACAAAACCAGAAAATTTCATTGATTGTTGATTAAAAAAAACACCTTCGCTCAATTTCATCTCGTCAACCAAAATAACTCCTCGTTTTTCTCCTTTCCCCATTGTTTTACATCTTTCTTTTAAGGCAAAGAAAGTAGCAGGTTGGAAGCCGTAAGCAGAACAGCTAATTTTCCGAATAAATTTATTTAGTGTATTAATAGAGGGAAGAGGTAAAATATTTCTGTAACGTAAGAATTGATACGTGTTTTTGCTTTTTAAGCGAATCAATATACACTCGTATATCCACTCTAAGGTAAATCGTCGACCTTTAGCATTCTTTTTTTTCGCGGCTTCAAAGCACGAATTTACGGTACTTTGGAATTCTGTCGGCAACTTCAGGATTGCTTCTTGTACTATTGCATTTGACTTCTTAGCACACTCTGACTTTGTTATAAATATTCTTTGTTTTAGTCGAATTTTCTGTAAGTCAACAATAAAGTTGTTAAAAATCTTAGACATCGTGAACAAAATCGGAAAAAAAAAAATAAAATTATATCCGAATTTTTATATCATATACAAATCTTACATTTTACTAATTAATATATGTAAGTAAACTAACAGAATTTTATTATCATTTTATTAATAATATATTTAAAAATTTGGAAATTTCTGTAGTACTTTATTATGTTGTAGCATAAATGACGGAAGTTTTATAATTTAATGTACAATTTTTATTTAACCAAAATCAAATGAATTATTGAATATTATGTACAAATTTTGTGCGCATTAGGTATAAAAACTATTTCATTGCAAAAATATATGTACAATTTGTATGTATAAAATCACCCTAGATGGAACTAAAAACATTAGGAAGTATATAAAATTATTTTATCTTTAGTCTTATTGAATACTGTCCAAAAACTTTCAAATTGCCATGTAAAAATGGAATATTTAACGATTAACATGATCATACTCTAGTATGATATATATATATATATATATATATATATATATATATATATATAGTATATATATATATGTTGATATAACGATACTTCTCAACAGATTATCAGTAATATTATGTTTGCATACTCTTCGCAAATACACATATATTAATATTATCCAGCAGGAAATTTTTACGAGTGATAATCAATTTTTGATGCACTATGTTGCCATTGTAGTTGTATAAATTAAGAAGTTTGCCTGTTAAATAAATAAATAAAAAAGTTTTTTAATTACATCCAATGAATTGAAAGTCATATAAATTTTGTGATTTCTAGACCTCACTCCATTTTACCGTCATAGAGTATTTGTATGTTGATATTTTTGAAAATGAAAAACCAGTCGAGCATGAAATCAACTTTTCCCATAACCAATTTTGTTAAATAATATTGAATTAAAGGCCAGAGTGTACAATAAGGTACTTGTAAATGATAAAAATTAGTAACGATCTACTTTATATGTCAGATAAATTCAATACATATATAGTATCAAAACTTATTACTGGAATGTGAAAATTTATAATTTTATTATATACACCCTCCACCTAACGTTTATAAACCCTTTGTTGTCGTCCTTCGTTAAATTATGTAAGCATTATAACTGCTTAAACATATAATTTATAGTAGAAGTGATAAACGTAAAATTAGAAATGATTCCAATTGTTAAATTAATAAATGTTAAATTAACAAATCTTGGACAATAGTAAGAATGAAATGCTGCTTCTAGCCTCAAACAATTGTATTTTACAAAACTTACCATTTGTTTTAAACGTTTGCACTGTTTAACCAGATTTGAAGCACGTCTTTTTTTAGCAGTTGTTGTTTCCAAATTCATTGAAGTCGACTTTTGACTCTGTAATCGATTCCGTAAGATTCGACAAGATTTACATCTCGGATTAGCTTGGTTTCTTTTATAAATGTCATCACCAACTATCACATTTTTACAAAGTTTTGAATACCTGAAAATTAATGTAAATATATTAATTCAATTCGTATAAATTCTGTCCTCAGTAGTTCATACATTCACTTATCAAAAAACAAGCAATCCTTACTTAGTACTGTCAATTGAGACCAACGCATATAGGCCACCTTTCCACTGATTTTAAGTAGTTATAGACACAACTTAATGAATGCAATTTTCGTTTAGAGGTAGTTCTTCATTGTTAGGAAAAATAACTGAAATAAAATAATAATCAATGATTGTTTTAAAAAAATAGATGTATCTACTCGAACATTAATTAATACATACAGTAATAGATGTATCCTTGTTTAAGCGTAACCGAATTTTGATCTGCTGAGTTGTTGGGTCCATTCGCATTAATACTAATCCATTGCGCTTGGGTATATACAGCCAAAACGACGGTAATTTTGGAGCTTCGATTTCTTGCAGATTATAGGAATCCTTAGATGCGTCTTGACTGAGAGGTGGTTCTATCAAGTCTTGTTTACTTTGAACAACAGCACCTATTGGATTATTAGGAACATCTCCATCTGCTAATATTTTCGGTGGCTCGATGTTGTTTTCGTGCACTTGAAACAGCTCTTCGTCTCCAGAGTTATTTAAATGTAAGTTTGGCTTTTCCAGTTCATCTACAGTACTTGTTAGAAGCTCATTTTCTAGTATCGGAATAAACTGATGCTGGATCGTTGGTAAAGCTTCTTCTTTAAGTATTTTTTTTCCTAAAGGCATAATCTTGAGCTCTCCTTTTATGTACAGTTTCTCGTACATTTTTATTTGTTCCTCTTTAAAATGGAGATGACAGATGTAATCAGTAGCCTTTAATTCAATACCCAACAAAATTTTCCAATTTTGTAATCTCGCCGGTGTCTGTGAAATTAGATAAATAAAAAATTAATATGCCGTCGTTGATTAAAAAAATTATAGAAATGAGCAATGGTTTATAAAGTAAATTTTTCATAATAAATTGATTTACATACTGTTGGTTGGAAATACGAAATAGATTGAGGCGAACCATTTTTTTTATTTTTGGATTTACGCCCACTTGGACAACTTTTCACAACACAAATTTTACCCATAACTGTTTTGGTATTCACGTAATTTTTTATAAAATTAAATGTTAATAAACCAATAAGCGTACTATTCACAGTTTACGAAATAAAATCACTTTAGGTGCACGTTCCCTTATAATATTTTTTTAAGTTTATATTTACTATAATATTCTGTACTACGTAAGTTGTTGAAATTTTAAATAATTGACTACTCTAGTCGACAATGATTTTACATTTTTCAACTCGGCATACTTCAATTCATCTACAATTGCTACATTCATACCATACCCTTTATGTAAACCAGCGCGATTGTAGAAGAATTTTGAACTGTTATTTATAGCATACAGCTGGACACTTTTTCAACTTTTCTCCCATATGAGATGATTCTCCTTACCTCTACCCTCCATAGACAGGAGACCGGCTTCGTCCTCATCCCTACTACATAATGTTTGCTGGATAAGTGGTGACACCTGGCGGGGATAACTGATCGATTGATAGTTGATCAGTAGTCGAACGGTGAGGGCGGGAGATCAAATTGAATTTAAAAAAAAATCATAATGAAAGGAACTTAAAATTATAATATCTAGATAGGAATTAACAAATAAAAAATAGGGGTTGATCGTAGAGGGGTGAAAAATTGAGAGTATTATGAGATTTTTTATTGTAAGTCACCAAAAAATTAAAAAAATAGTTTTGCCAAAAAATTAAAGTTTATAATTAACAAATAAAAAATAGGGGTTGATCGTAGAGGGGTGAAAAATTGAGAGTATTATGAGATTTTTTATTGTAAGTCATCAAAAAATAAAAAAAAAGTTTTACCAAAAAAAATTAAAGTTTTTAATTAACAAATAAAATATAAGGGTTGATCGTAGAGAGGTGAAAATTTAGAGTTGTATGTATTTTTGTATGCTGTGTCATAAAAAAATAAAAACAAAAAATTTTGCCTAAAAAATAAAAAAAAAAAATTTAGGGGTGGACTACCCTTAACATTTAGAGGGATGAAAAATAGATGTTGGCCGATTCTCCACCCTGGCTGACAATCACGCTAAGGATTACAAAAATTGGTCGAGCCGTTTCGGAGAAGTTCAAGTTCGAACACCGTGACACGAGAATTTTATATATTAGATATATATATATATTATGATGGCTTTTTCGCTGCGCTGGCGTCGACAGCGCCGACGAGGTCCACCTAAATGTTTGGATTACCTGGTTCGTTGAAGGTTGGGCGCCAGGAACTTCCGTTCCACTGTTCGTTGATTCACGTGGATCGTCGTTGGGCGGCGGGTCGAGGCCGAAGAGATTCAAAAGTATATACAAAGCTTACAAGGAAATCGGTTCGGAGAATAATTAAAATTAGGTAAAATAAAATTAATTGCGCAGGTACGATTACGAGTTAATAATTTATTTAATAACTAGCGAGGTCTAATAACATTCGTAGGTTCAGTTCATACAAAAAAAAAATTTAACAAAAGAACGAATAAGATAAAAAAAAATTGTCATAATTGATTTATAATTAAATAATTTTCGTGAAATCTCCCAATTAACAAACCAATCGGAATTTAGACCGCAGTCAATCACAAACAAGAACGCAAGTTATTATTATTGCACGCAAGGCAATAAAATCAAATCGACAGTCGTTTCGCAGGGACAAAAGAAATTAACAACAAAATTATAATAACAAAAAAAATAATTAATTCGCTGGTCTCGTCTGAGCTCCAAAACAGGAATTCATTAACAATAAATAAGGAAATTATTTATCTCGCTCTGTTCATCTTAACAATCGTTACGAATTGATTAATCAAAAAAAAATTTGTTCGCCGTGTTCGTTTAGCAACAATTTACGAATTCGTTAACAAAAAAAAATTATGTAGTTCGCCGGGTTCGATTAACAACAATTGGCGAATTTATTAACAAAAAAAAATATTACGCCGGTTTCGAGTAACAGTAAATTTGCGAATTAAAAAAAATTAGTTTATTTCGCCGGTTTCGATCAACAGCAAAAAAAAATAAATAAATAACTAATCAATAGTTTATATGGGATCGCTGTTACCCGTCGAGTAATTCGCGGGAACAAAGCTCGAGGTGCGACAAAATGTTTCAAACGTACACTCCAACTCAAACAACTGTACACAATATCATTAGCCACTTATTATAATAGAATTTGGCACCGGGTACCTGGCTGACGTCACCGAAACCGGAATTTAACAATGCAATTGTTGAATTCCGGTACACAATTAATTTCGGCCTTAATTCCGAAGTCGTGAGCAAATCTCAATTAACAAAATAACTTTTAATAAGATTATCGATAATAATCCAATTTAATCGCGATTCGTGGTGAAGTCGCCCAGGTAAAATATCAACTGCGATCGCACTTACCCCACTCAGTCGACCTCTCGGTATGGGTATCAATCAGAAAAATTCGATGTCGGCGGTGCTGATGAACGTGATTCCTTGACGATGGCGTTTCCCCACGGGAACGGCGAGATCGGAACGTCACAGACGTAGTTGTCGTCCTTGACTCTGGTACAACACTCCCTACAGTATTCACTTAAATTATACTTCGACAACAAAACGGCGAAACTTCCACGAACAATTTCCCGTGTCTATTTTTCAAGTAAATGTAACAGTACTTTTCCTCGACAAAACAAAACAAACAAAAAAAAACGGTTAAATTTTTGGTAGCGATAGCAAAAAGTATTGCGTTTTAATAAATTAATTCCGTATTTTTCTGTAGCACGTGGCATATATACGTTCCAGGTCAGAATTATTACTGGCTTTTCCGTTTTCCTTTGCCAACACGTGGTCTTTCTCTTCAGCACTGCTAATGAGCTGCGCGTCCAATCAGCCGTCGTACGATAAATATCCGTGATCGATGATTGGTCGATTTACCAATTTAGTTCGAAATTCGGCGTTCAGATGGAGCCTCGACGTGTCTCCCGCCGTTTCAACTTCCAGTCCTTCGTGGAGTCCGATTCCGTGCCTTCCTAGTCACTCTTTGCTCCTCCCAGATGTCTCCTCGGTCGTTGATATCGACTAAAATGCGGGTTCGCCCGGTCGCTTTTCCCATTCATCCTATATCACTCACTCTATATCCGATACATTGAAATTTAGTTCGGACGCATCCATTCCTCATTAATACTAATTGGCGCGGTTCGGCTTAAATATTACCTCGAGCTTTGTTTTATGACCGGGACCACTTGGGGCGACACAGTCGCGTCGAATCTCAGCATTTCATCAGCTTGGCCAACACACAAGGCTAAATAATACAAAAAAAAAATATTCTCTAGTTGGATTCTAGGTGGGAAATTTCCCACGTCACAATATATATTAGGGTGGGTCAAAAAAACCAACTATTTTTTTTTTTTACAATTAATACGGAAAAATGGGTTACTAGGCACCTTAAAAAAATTCTCACCAAATATGAACTCTTAATTTTAATAGGAAGATCCTCCGCGTCGTAGTTTTTCATTTTTTTCTCAGTCCAATAGAAAAAAATTCATTCCTCATTATTAATTGGTCGTACAGAAAAAATTTTTTTAAGAATTTTGTAGGAAATTTAATGCTCTACAAAAAAGGTATCTTATGTTTTTTCCGTAAACCTCACCATTTCACTAATATTGAAGATTTAAGATTGATTATTTTAAGTCAAATGTCACTTTTGTTTATGAATTTTATAACTCGACAAGAAATGGCTATTATTGAATGGGCAATAGAAATTTTTGTAGCAAATTAACTGCTCTATAAAAATGGTATCTTATGTTTTGGCGATTAAATTAATCGTTCAAAAGATATTCATCATCAAACTTTCATGTATATCGATTTTAAGAGTTTTTGATTAAATAATCGAAAAATTTCAATTTAATCTATCAGTTTTGAGAAAATTTACACGAAAAAAATTTTTTTTCATCAACTGAGAAACTTCAAAATGTTTTTCAAGCTTTTTTTTATGTGTAAGTATTTTTATCTACATTTAAAAAAATAAATTGTACATTATTTATCGCTTAGTTAATCATTTATCAATAAAAAAAGCAAAGTTTTCATTATAAATATATTATGATTTCAGTTTTAGAGAAAAAAATGTCCAATTAGTTATAAGAAAGTTTTTTATTTCAATTTTCAACTGAGCTATTTATTTTCAAACAATTTTTTGTTGCAAGTAGGGTAGTTTTTTCGATGCTCTTTCACAACTTGCAATAAAAATTGAAATTGCTCTTCGTCTTTCGTTAAGCATTGGTTATATTCACTTACTAATGCGACACCTCGCTCTGCCACATCATTAA
Organism: Cotesia chilonis; assembly: GCA_018835575.1. Taxonomy (NCBI): domain Eukaryota; kingdom Metazoa; phylum Arthropoda; class Insecta; order Hymenoptera; family Braconidae; genus Cotesia; species Cotesia chilonis. The sequence continues at coordinate 1,072,563 of RJVT01000032.1, forward strand.
CAACTTTCAATTGTGCGAAAAATTCTTTATTTTCATTATAACTCTCATCAGTAGACCATAAATCAATATTTTTGTCAAGAAAATCATACGGCAGATCAAAGATCTCAAAAAGTTTTAATGACTTCTTAGAAACAAAGTCACTTATATTTTTTTGCAGAATTAAATGTAAATTTTTTCTATCAATAATAAATCTTCTTGCTTTAGAATCTGTACCTTCGCGAGTCTTAACAGCTTCGACAATATTCTTCTTTATGTTTAATGGAACGGTATCATCAAAAAGTGATAAAATAGCAAGTTCATCACTTAAGTACCATAAATGTGAAGTCATTTTTTCACATGTAGCCAAGGAAATTAAAGAATTAATTTTACTGTACTCAATTAAATTTTTCATAAACTCTAAGTCGTGATTAGCAGCAGAAGTCGCAGAAGTTGATGAAAACCAAGCTTTTACATACACCATAACTATAAAAATACAAAATTGTCGAAGACCATCCAATTCTTTCTTAGAAAGGTCAAATTCATCTCTAAAAATAAACATTTTTAGGCAATAAATTGCCTTTGCCATCCATCTTGCATGATGAACTGCACCAGGACGCTTGAAGAAAACTTGCTCTCGTGGCATTTCTCCCAGAAAAATTAATGACAATTCCAATATTTCTTTATAGTCATCTCGGGGTTGCGATAACTACCAAAAGTAATCAATTATTCGTAAAAAATCAAAAATTATCCTCTACACTTAAAATTGTATTTAAATAATACCTGTAAGTATCGCTTAATAAATGAAGATAGATTATTTTTTTCATTCGTAATAATATTAGCAACAATACTATCTTCAACACCAGATTTATACTTCGTTTTATCGAATGTGTCCCAAAATTTTTTGAATCTGCCAAATATTGGAACATACTGTTTAATTTATTTGGGTTATTTGAAAGAATTTCTTTCCGGGTATCACTTTTTTGATTTGAATACAGTTCACGAATATCATTATCAAGCAGTTTTATTGATTTATGATCTACAATATCAAATAATGCTTTGATTTCATTCTGAAATATTATTACTTTTTTGTTTTGGGCTGATGATTTTTTTCGAACAAAAGATTTTTGCAATTTCAACCATCGGTTATGATAGCGAAGAATTTTTTGTATTACATTAGTTGATCCACTAGTCGGAATCTGGTTGTTTTTCCATAGTTCAATAACTTGATCAGTTGCATTTTTAGCACTTTAGAATTTCCTTATCCATATTTTCGATAAATATATAAATTTATGTAGTGACCGCAAAATTTGTAAATATTTAATCGTTTTATCACATATACAAGATCATAACTTGTGGAAACACTAGAAATGCTGTAGAAAATGTAAACAAATAAAAACAATATAACTATAAAGAAAAATGTAGGTGGCGCTAGTTCACAAGGGAAACAGAGTAAATAGAATACAAAACAAAAATTCTCTACAGAAGAAATTTTCCCAAGGACAATATACAGCTGTAGTGGAAAAATTTTTTAAGACGTTTTGAAGACGTTATAAAAAAACAACATGATCTTGATTTCTAATGATGATAAATAAAAAGTTTGGAATTATTGAATAAAAATTTTGAAAACAAAATTCAAATAATACTTACATTAAAGACAAAAAATGAAATTTTCTCAAAACTGATAGATTAAATTGAAATTTTTCGATTATTTAATCAAAAACTCTTAAAATCGATATACATGAAAGTTTGATGATGAATATCTTTTGAACGATTAATTTAATCGCCAAAACATAAGATACCATTTTTATAGAGCAGTTAATTTGCTACAAAAATTTCTATTGCCCATTCAATAATAGCCATTTCTTGTCGAGTTATAAAATTCATAAACAAAAGTGACATTTGACTTAAAATAATCAATCTTAAATCTTCAATATTAGTGAAATGGTGAGGTTTACGGAAAAAACATAAGATACCTTTTTTGTAGAGCATTAAATTTCCTACAAAATTCTTAAAAAAATTTTTTCTGTACGACCAATTAATGATGAGGAATGAATTTTTTTCTATTGGACTGAGAAAAAAATGAAAAACTACGACGCGGAGGATCTTCCTATTAAAATTAAGAGTTCATATTTGGTGAGAATTTTTTTAAGGTGCCTAGTAACCCATTTTTCCGTATTAATTGTAAAAAAAAAAAATAGTTGATTTTTTTGACCCACCCTAATATATATATATATATATATATAATTCTAACAAAATTATATTATTTTCTGTACGTAAATGACATCTACTTCCATTTCGGCTGCCGAATGATCTTTTTTTTCATGTGTAAGTATCTTTTGCCTACATTTAACGAAACAAATTGTACATCATTTATCGCTTAGTGAAATATTTATTAATAAAAAAAGCAAAGATTTATTATAAACATATCATGATATGTTTTAGTTTTATTTAATGCTTATTGTGCAATGGACGGTATAGCTTGATGTATGTAGAATAAACGAAAAAAAAATTTGATATAGAACAGGTAGCTCAAAGGGTTTTTTTTTTTTATTTTGGTTTTAGAAAATGATTTTGTTTTTAACGTTTCTTTTATACATAGATAAGTAACAATATCTTTATGAACAACTTGAACATTGAGATATTTTGATTTTGAACTGTCATCACATGATACTCATCAAAAATATTTAATGAACTATATTGTTGTTTTATCATACTATTAAATATCATTTAACACAATTAATATCTTTTCCTCGAACTATTCCTAAATATTTTTATATATTTAATAGTGTTTAAATTTGATCTATCTTGTGTTTAGCACTCAGAGAAATTCGTTAATTTTAGTTTTCATAGCAATCTATTCCTAAAAGAATTTAAAAAACTAATACAATGAGTTAATGGTTATGCAATTATACGCTGATATTATAAATGATTTAGTTTTATATATAAATTTTAACAATTAGATTATTGAATCCATGTTATATATATGAGCAAGTTTTTTGATCTGAGATAGAAGAAGATAACATTGTGAATATATCTATATACATACATCAAATAGATATAATTAAAGTTAAGAGGATGTTGGATTTTAATAATAACGCTAAGAAACTTTATTATTTAGCAACGTTTCGTACACCTTATTTGCATTTTCTCAGGCATATATCGTAATATATTTTAGAATCATCGACTGAATATTACATCTCTTGTCTCATTTCGTACTGTGTCGATCACGATAATTGATCAAGCTTTAATTGATTGAAATGAGCAAAAAATCCGCTAACAATAGAAATAAATAATTTTTTTTCCAAATAATTTTTTATCCAACAAAATTTCACGATGAGACCGAAAAAAAAAGTGATTAAAAAAAAGCACCGTAGTCTTGATACAGAAAAAGCTCTTTAATTAATGCTTACAAGGATTTATAGTACCGCTTGCGAATTCTACTTCGATTATTTGAGAATGCTTTCTAAAATATTGGATAGATCAATTCCATGTTTCGCATCTAGACAGCAATTTCAGTACAGATTAGATCATGTCAAGTCTGAAATTGCTTAGGTGCTGAAATTATCTGAGTAGTAATTTTACTAAATCAGAAAATTACAGCTAACCTGAAAACACCAACTTTGTGGCCCTCGCCATGATCCTTGATAGGCTAAATACCGTCTTACTGGCTTTCCTGCATGCATTATCGAGGTGTTCCCGGAGTATGTGTATGTGTGTTTATGTATATGTTTGTGTGGGTGTTTGTATGTAAACCTCTTATAACTTTTGAACGGCTTGACCAATTCCATCGCGGTTGGCACCATTCGAAGGGCTGAACCAATTTAGATTTCAGATGCAATTTGAACCGGTGTTATTAAAACGTCATAATAAATGTTCGATCTCATTTACAGATCGATAAATGTTGGGGTAGGTCTGGCTTTTGTACTTATGCTTTCGTCTTCCACATATTGTATAAATACCTTATTGTATCTTTCGTATCCGTCTCATAAATTTCGACCCTTAAAACACAATCACAACACAATTAATGCATACAATTGTGTGTTGCAGTACTCATTTTCTTTTTTTCAAATATTTCGTTACAGCTTTAACTTCAGTCATCCTTAGCTATCAGCGCATGAGGGAGAAATTCCAAGACTATTCTTCAATTATGAAAAAACATCAAGTCGAGATACAATCTGACATAAAAACATACTCTCAACCTCAGCATACTCAACAAAATAAGTTGAACATATTACGCCGATTGAAGAAGAACTTATTAGATGCCAATCAACTTCATTCACCTCATGATAGCAATGCTCATCCCATGGATTCAGACATTATTCTATTAATGGATAATTTTGTATGTCGACTTTTTGACATAACTGTTCTTACTGACAGTTATCTACCTAAGTACGAATCAAATTTTACAATTAACAACAGTAATTGTGAATTCTCAAACTGTAAACATGCGTTTGATACCATATCACAACAAACAAGAGCAGCTGATGAACTAGCTTCAATTATAAGAATTTGTAATAAATGTAATGCAATATTTGTTTAAAATCATTGATGCAGAAATAAATAAAATGACTCAGAATTATTATTTTCCATGACTGCTCCAGTAAGTAAATCAAGAATTGAATTTCGTAGTGTAACATGGCTAGTCTCTACTCTTCGAGTATTTATTAAATTGTTGTCAAAGTTTATATTTAAAAATTGTAATAGAAAGTTTAACGTAAAATAGGTCGAAAAGATATGCTCGTTGTCCAAAGTGGAACCAACCTGAACCGTAGCTTGTGGGAGTGGGTGCTGCAGATGGTTGTAGCTTTTCGTTACACGACTGACCAGGTTGTCAGTTTTTAAAATTACAAATGGTTGAATTCAGTTTCAATATCATAAAGGGAATAATAACCTCAGGTTACTTGTCGGTGGCGTTATACATTAAAAAGTGGGCTTAGCTCTAACCCAGAACCAACCTTCGTCACACACTGCTCCATTGATGACCACTTTACTGGAAAATAAAAAGGTCTTTTCTAAGTTTAGTTTCTATGGTTTTTCACTTTTTTCAATTTAACTATCGATGAAAGGACAGAAAAGTTAGTATATCGAATTCGCGAAAAAAATGTATAAGGTAAGTATTCTGTATTTTTAAAGTTTGAAACTTATACACTCAATAATTCTTATTCTGATGCGTGACGAACGGTTAATTTGTGTCTCAACTCTAATTTATCATGTTAATCTAACAGAGCCTGAGTATTTTTAAGATGTTAGTCTACTGCGATACAATAGTAGTTATGTACTGTCATTCAGCAAATAAATCAAACGATGGCCTTTCTTCAAGCAACTTTTCAACACGGAAAAAAACATATTTTTAATATATCTGAAAATATATGCAAGAATGTAGGCAAAAATATATGAGACATATGAAAAAATTTTATGAAAACGATATGGAATTTCGCCCAGAAATATATGCCAAAATTTATGCAGAACTATATGCGAATATGTATACGAAAATATATGCAAATATATATCCTAAGATATATACAGAATTAAACGGAAAATAAGTTTGAAAATTTATGGAGCAATTTATTGACAAATGCATGCAAAAATATTTTTAATATACGTGAAACTATGTGTCGAAAAATTTTAGGAAATGTATCGGTAATTAAAGTCAGAGTGTTTTTGTAGATACTTGCGTAAATAACAAATAAATTTATTTAATTTTAAGACTTCAAGGTGAGTCATGTATTCGAAAAAGATAAGATAAACTCAATAATAAGGATAAATGTTGATGTTTAACAATATAAAGTATAGAAAAAATATCAATGTGCATAAAGTATACCGTGCTTCTTTGATAACAGTTAAAAATTATTTTGATATTCCTACAGCGTGATTAGCTTTGTTTTTATCATGTTTTCTTTTGCCAAAATAAATTAACCAAAATTTAGACCTATTAATATAGAAAAGTGTTCAAGTACTACTCACAAAAATCAATTATTGATTGTTAAATTACATTCTGCTACCTAGCTTCTCTTCTCATCCCAGCCAATTTGTTATTCATTGCAGTTCCAAATTCTGCTTTATTAAAGGTTGTTAAAATTTTCGCTTCACAGTTTCGTGAAAACATTGAATATAGTATATATTAACGTAAATTCATAAGTTAGTAATAAGTCAAAAAAAAAATAAATCGTTGTAATTTTTCAACAAACCTTTGATTGCATTTATTTTCATAGGATCTAATGCGATATTTTAAACATTTTCTTAGCTCTTAATTTTACTCTTACCTCTTTTAAAACTACTTTTAAGTAAAGTATTTGTATTAGGGTGTCCGATATTTCCCAAATTGATTTTTTTACAGCAATCGCCCCCTGAATTTTTAGTTTAAAATATAAAAAAAAAATATCGAATACAATTGAGTTCTTAATTTTTAAATTAAACCGTGTCCTAATCATGTTACTTTTGCCATTTAAATAACATGGAATTTTCTGACTTTTTACTTTTAATTTTTTTTCTCAGAAACAAATCGATCAAAAAACCTAAAAATAAATTATTCTGACGTAAAATTTAACGCTCTACAAAAAAGGTCTCTTATGAATTTTCGATTAAATCACTCCATTAATAGTTATTCAACATTTAACTTGTGTCTAATATTAATCTTGCAATATTTTTAACTTGTTGCTCATTTTTTTTTTTTTTTACTATAAAATCATTGGAAGAAAAGATAAAAATCAATATTATCAAAGTACCAGTCGTTATTTATGCAGATTTCATAGGTTAAACTGCAAATTAAACAGAAAAAATAATTTTTTGAGAATTAAAACAAGTATTATTATTAGTTTTACTTGTATACCATTTCTGGCTTTTACAAGGCTGATTGTCTCAGCGTCTCCACATATAGTTTTCTCTCTATTATCATCGTATGCTCTCCGCTTTTTTATATTATCAACACAATCTTTCAACTCTTATCCACTTTTATTATCAACATATTCCAATATGTTCTCCACTTTTCACTATCAACATATTCCAATATATCTCTCCACTTTTTATTATCAACATATCTGCTCTCACTTTCAATTATCAATATATTATTCCTGCACATATCTTTCATTATTCTCCATGCGGCTGTGGACCGAATTGTGCTTTCTGTACTGCATTTACCCTATTCCTCACCCCTTTCGATCGGTTGTTGGAATAGTGGCGATGGGGAAACCACAGAGAAAACCCATGCCAGTATAGTGAATTGAAACAAGTAACACAATTCCGAATTTGCTATAATCATGAAATCCAATTCATACAGAATAAATTTTAGTACTTCAATCAATATTTTGTATTTACTAAGTGAATTTAATCCTAATTACTAGGAGGCTATCGACAAAATTTTAATTTGAATTCAAATTTTCATTATTTCACCTGATGCCATCTATGAGAAATTCAATGGAACTCGAAGTCATTTTATTCAGCCGATAATCGATTGATTTGTATTAATTAGAAGGAAAGAAAAATAACAAATTAACTCGTGCAGTGTTTTTCGTTAATTTTTTACTGATTATAACATAATAATAACTCAAGATTAAAATAAATTGGAAACTATATCCTTTATTGTGCATGTATAAATGAAGTTATTGAATTTAGTTGAAGATTCATTTTTTGTACAGATAATTCAAATCTAACCTTCTAAAATTTACAAAATATTTACTTCAACGGATATTTTATTGCCAATCGTGTCACAATGGATGCATCTATGGATTCACCAAATCCTATGGTTTTTTTGGGTGATACAACTGACTCAATCAGTGGTAATAAACTACCGACAAATAAACAAGTGCTGAAATTATTATTTTATTATACTAGAGAAACTAAAAAAACACTTGCAGAAAGTTTTCGACTAGTTATAAATGAAGTGTTAAAATTTTGGAGTATGGCTGGAATTCCAGTGCATTATAATGCAAGATGTCTAGAAAAATTAGAAAAACTTTACAACAATTACAGAAGTGCTCAAAGAAAATCAAATGTTGAATTTGAACAAGAATTTTTAGATTATTTCGACAAGTTATGTGATATTGCACACGGTGATGTTCAAGATACAGCCGATAGTAACGTTTTGAAATTTTTAGATGATCAAAGGACAGTGAGAAAATATCATTTGCACACTTATAAACGAGACAAAGATTCCAGTGGAACCGTTGGTAAGTTGCAATTGGATTATAAGTTGTAGTTAACTTCTAATTGTGTAACAGGGTAAAATTACCCTAAATCGATAAGTCACCGGATATCGATAATTATTCGACATAGCACTGGCTCGTCTCGATATCTTCGGGCCTAAGGGGAGAATAGGAGGGGGTAGTTATGTGTTAAAATAGGTGAGCTGTGCAGTGGAAAAGGGAGAAGTAGTGTGACCGCCAGACTGAGTGCCACGGAAATCAAGAAGGACCGATCCCCGGAGTAGTGACGAGACGAAGGAACCCAACTACAACCAGGACTTCATTCTCAAAAAGAGAGTTAGATCATCATTTTATTCGTCAAGGTATCAATTATTACTCTATGGGAAAGAAGTGGACCGCGGTTTACCTAATACCCAGTTACTTCTCCTAATTAATTACAATTAGATCGTTTAATAGACGATTATTTCAATAAATAATAGTTGAACATTTGCTAGTTTGGATCGAGTGATTTTCCTGGGGGTTTATACCCGAGAATCACTCAATCGACCTTGCGGGAAAATTTTAACAACTAAAAAAATTATCAATTAATTAATTAACATCCGGAAATTTCGTTAATATTATTGTTGTAATTTTTATAAAAATTAACTTAGTAAAATTGATTAATTTTTGTTACTTGAAAATAATCGACAAACTTTTGTTCGTGGAATTTTGGTCGAGCGTCAATACATTTTTGTGTCGCAGTAAATTCCAATACCCAAGGTCAAGTAAAACTTAGCTAGCGAATGTCCTAGCAAATAAATCTTAATATTTTCGACTTGTGTCGATTATTGTTATAATTGATAAAACTATGGGAAATTTATTAGGAATATTTTATTAAGAATTATTTACCGAAAATATTTTATATTGTAAAACTATTTTATTTATTAATGATAAATTAATTAATTTTGGGATTAAGTCCGTGCGTTAGCTAAATTAAAAATTACCGAAAATTAATAATTGATAGCGTGGGCATTAAGTCCAAGAAATTGATGATTCTGAGTAGAAAATGTCACAGAGGAAATTTAGTCAGAATTAATTAATAATTTTATGTTAATAATTTTGAACGTGATTGTAAGAATTTTATATTGTGACTAATTTAATTATCCAAAGTTAATTCAAGGTATTAAGCCTCTTGTTTTAAATAGTCATTGTTATATTATTAAGACCGTGACTATAACTTACTTTGGAATTTTAATCTATCTAATATTTTAATAGAATTAAAATTAACAATCGGAATTTGAGAATTTTAATAGTTAGTTCAAGGTCATTTAGAAATTGATTGTTAATTCAGAATTATCGTTTTACCAATAACTAATGATTGAATAATTAAATTAAAATATTTAATTAAAATTAAGTACCGTCAATTTTGCTAAAATAAAATCAATAAAATAAAATCATACAAGTGTGGGTTATGTGTGTGAACATTAGTGTGGGTTATGCGCGATAGAGAATGTTAATAGTGTTAAGTTGGTCCTGGTTAGCCGTTAGATAGGCTAGACGGTCTCTGTCGCACTGCAGTCTTTGCGCAGAGAGACTCGTTGGTCCTGGTTAGCCGTTAGTTAGGCTATAGTTTATAAGTTTTAATTAATTAAGGTGTGAGTGTGTGAGCGAAATTTAATTGATTCTGATAAGTACTTATTTTGTTAATTTTTATTGTTAATAAATATTGATTAATCTTGTTAATTAATTATTTATTATTCAACAGCACCTTCCTCCACTCTCTCTACCCTAAGAAAAGATTTCTCAGCTCTGGACCGGTTCCAGGAACCGTAATTAAAAATCCTGGTGGCGCCCTAATAATTATATTGGTTGTTAGTTTTGTTTAATTATTTATAAAATTGAGTAGGGGCCAACCTGAGCAGGTAAAACTGTTACAATTGTTAGAACTTGTAAAAAATATTGTAATTGATGAATCAAATATTTCTTGATTAATTCATTGTTTAATTAATTTCAGAAAACATAATTTTTGAAGCAGACGAAGATATCACCTTGGTTCAATCCGTTAATGAAGACGAAATTAATGTCAATGACGTGGACTCAACAATTACCGATGATCGCTCAACGTCGGGTATTGATCAAACTATCTTTTTAAAAAAGATTTATCTATTAAATAAATGTATGACAGTATTAATTTTTAATTATTATTTATGTTAGATCTGACGTTACCACCGAGTTCAAAAAGCACAATAAGTGATCATATTTTGAGTGGCGAAACAACATCTACATCTCAACAGAGCACATCGTCAATATTTGAATTACAAGGGCGAAATTATGAACCAAAAAAGGAAAGAGGAACAATTAATATTCTCACGAAAGACGTGGTTGCGACGTTAGACAGTTGTAGAATTTCTTATAGGAATTCTGTACGAGTGATATCATCGATAACGACAGCTCTTGGGGTTGATACCAATGATTTAATACTCAATAATACTTCATTCAATAAATGTAGACCAAAAATCAGAAAGGATACTGCTGAAAAAATGAAAATGAGATTTGGTGACATTGATGTCGGAGCTGCGGTTATCCATTGGGATGGGAAATTGATTCCTGATGGTATATCCTGTAAAAGAGTTGACCGAGTTCCCATCATAGTAAGAAGTCTTACTATTGAAAAAATCTTAGACGTTCCTGCATTATCAGATGGAAAAGGATTGACTCAGGCAGAAGCAATTCATACAGCACTTCAAGATTGGGGAATTACTGAGAATATTAAAGCCATCTGTTGTGACACTACAGCTTCTAATCTTGGTTGTCGGAATAGAGCGGCGATACACCTAGAACAAATGTTAAAACTGAGCTTTTACATTTACCATGCAGACACCATATCTACGAATTAGTATTATTGTGTGTTTTTACGACTAAAATACCTGGCACAGAAGGACCAAATGTTGAACTATTTAAGAGCTTTCAAGAAAGTTGGAGTACAGTTGATCAAACCAAGTTTAAAAATGGATTAGTCGGTAATAAAATTCCTCGAAAATTGTTAGGCTAGGTTAAAGAAATAAATCATAGAATTGAAGATTTTCTGAGTACAATTCTGCCTCGTGATGACTACACGGAGCTCCTAGAGTTATGCCAAATATTTCTTGGTACCATGGATTCTGATGAAATTAAACTTACAAGCCAGGAGCGTTTCACCACGCCCGCTGAATATCTAAAGCGATTTATTCGCTGAAAATTTATATTTTTCGGGATATTTTTGATTTAGACGATGATACGAAAGAAAATCTTTTAGATATTTGCCTATTTATTGTATTTATTTATGAACTATTTTGGTTTGAAGGGCCTCTTACGGCGTTGGCTCCGAATCAAGATTTGCGGTTCTTGAAAGCTGTGTATCAATATTGTAACAGGGTAAATTACCCTAAATCGATAAGTCGCCAGAGATCGATAATTAGTCGACTCAGCACTGGCGCGCCCCGATCTTCGGGGCCTTCCGTGTAGTAATTAAGAGGGGGGTAAAATGGGTAAGTGTTCGAAGCCGGTGTGTGACAAAATCAGAAGAGGTTTGATAGTCAACCGCACCGGTCACCACTCAGCAGAAAAACAGGTAATTAATACATTCGCGCGTGAATTTTGGAACGCTGCGATAAAAAATTATCAAAATTGTCTTTTCAATCTTGGAGACAATATTTCTAATATTTTTACTGTTACAGGAAACTGAAGTTTGAAGTAAAGACGGATCCCCGGAGTGAAAGAAAAACTAAACAACGAGTACCCAGAGGATTCTCCACGTCAGAGAGACATCGTGAACAGGAGTCTAAATTAATTACTCAGGTACTTTAATTCATTGCGTGGGTGGAAGGTAGACCGCGGTTTGTTTCCGGTCTATCATTCCTCTTCTCCTCTTATATAAAATTTTAATAATTAATTGTGGAATAATTGTTAGTTTTGGATTTAGTGATTTTCATGAGGGTTTATACCCGAGGATTACTCAATCGACCTTGCGGGGAAATTTTAATAACTAAAAATTTTTCAATCAATTAATTAACATCTGAAAGTTCGTTAAATTTATTTTTGTAATAATTAACTTAGTAAAATTGTTTAACTTTGGTCATTTAGTAAAATCGACAAATTTTTATCCGTGGAATTTTGGTCAAGCGTCAATTTTTGTGTCGCAATAAATTTCAATACCCAAGGTCAAGCAAAACAGCTAGCGAATGTTCTAGCAATTAAAATTTGAATATTTCGAATTGTGTCGAATTTTTTATAATAGATAAAACTAATAGAAAATTATTAAGAATTTTATATTAAGAATTAATTACTAAGGATATTTTATATTAAGAAAATAATTAATTGAGAATATTATAGAGTAGAAAATTATTAAGAATTTTATATTAAGAATTAATTACTAAGAATATTTTATATTAAGAAAATTATTAAGAGTTAATTATTGAAAATAATATAGATTGGAAAATTATTAAGAATATTTTATTAAGAATTAATTATTGAAAATAATATATAGTGGAAGATTATCGAAATTAATTTATATCGTCACGTGGAAATTAAGTAATTTTGGGGATTAAGTCCGTGAAGTAGTTAAATTAAAATTACTGAATTTGATAATTATCGGCGTAGACATTAAGTCCAAGAAATCGGTCATTGAGTCAAAAATTGTCACAGTAAAAACTTATTCAGAATTAATTAATAAAACTTGTGTTAATAATTTTGAAGTGATTGTAAAGGTTTATATTGTGATTAAGTTAATTCAAGGCGTTAAGCCTCTGGTTCTATAGAGATTAGTTCAAGGTTAATTGAAATTGATTGTTAAATTGGAATTATTGTCTTTACCAAATACTAATGATTGAATAATTTGAAAAAATAATATTGTAATTAAATTAAAATCATTTTCTTCAATTTAAAATTATAAAATTCAATTAAGCGAAGTGTGGGTTATGTGTGTGAAGAATTGTACGGGTTATGCGTGATAGAGAGTGTTAATAGTGTTGAGTTCGGTAGTCCGGTGGACTTAATTTTAAGTTAAAGTGTGTAAAGTTGAGTTCGTTTTGGTAGTCCGGTGGACGTATAATTTTAAGCTTAGTTTTAGGACAGGTGTGGGAGACCGTTTGTTAGAAAAAGCCCATTAGGTTTAGGACAGGTGTGGGAGACCGTTTGTTAGAAAAAGCCCAATAGTTTTAGGACAGGTGTGGGAGACCGTTTGTTAGAAAAAGCCTATTAGTTTTACGACAGGTGTGGGAGACCGTTTGTTAGAAAAAGCCCGTCTAGTCATCGTTTCGTCGTTGGAAGGTTCGTTTGTAAATATCGGTTATTTCGCAGTTATTCTCCGCTTCGTTAGTTAATAAGTTAGTTATAGTGTGTGAGTGAGCGCTTAAATTGTTAAGTTTGTTAAATTTTTTTATTGTTAATAAATATTGATCAATTTTGTTAATTGAATTTTTATCATTCAACAGCACCTTCCTCCACTCTCTCTACCCTAAGATTAAGTTTTCTCAGCTCGGGACCGGTTCTAGGAATCGTGATTAAAAATCCTGGTGGCGCCCTGATAATTGTATTGTTGTTAGTTTTGTTTATTTATTTATAAAATTGATTAGGGGCCAACCTGAGCAGGTGAAACTGTTACAATATAAAACAATAGACAAAGAATTATCTGATGCTGTTTTAAATAAATTTAAAAACCACCTGCAGTATTTTAATAGTGAAACAGCTGCTCTTTCATTATTCGATTCAAACATATCTATCTCTATCAGACGAAAGATGGTCAAGGCCTTAAAGAAAAATGAGAATGAAGATATTGATTCCTTCAAACGCTATGGGATAAATACAATTAGTGAAATTGCAGGATTACAAGAAAAGGACATTGATTTCTTCATTTCTTCAAATTCTTTGAAATTTTTGGACAGATTTAACATTAATACAAATTTTTTGAATTTGGATGTTTCGACCTGAGCTAGCTATAATTACTATTTGGAGGGCTTAAAAATTGTTGACAATCTACAAGTTATCAATGATGTCGCCGAAAGAGCCGTTAAATTGACCCAAGAGTATATTAACATTTTAGCAACACGAGGGGACCAAAAAAAGAACTTAATACAAGTTGTGCAGGAATACAAAACCAAATATCCGAATCCGACTAAAGCTTGCTTAACAAAAAAGTTGTAAAAAAAATACTAAACCCACTTATAACATAGAGAAAAATATTTTGTTTTATTTCGTTCTTAGAAAATTATTTTTTCTGTTTAATTTGCAGTTTAACCTATAAAATCCGCAGTAATAATGTCTGGTACGTTGATAATATTGATTTTTATGAATGCATGCATGTATGTATATATGTATGTATGTATGTATGTATGTATGTATGTATGTATGTATGTATGTATGTATGTATGTATGTATGTATGTATGTATGTATGTATGTATGTATGTATGTATGTATGTATGTATGTATGTATGTATGTATGTATGTATGTATGTATGTATGTATGTATGTATGTATGTATGTATGTATGTATGTATGTATGTATGTATGTATGTATGTATGTATGTATGTATGTATGTATGTATGTATGTATGTATGTATGTATGTATGTATGTATGTATGTATGTATGTATGTATGTATGTATGTATGTATGTATGTATGTATGTATGTATGTATGTATGTATGTATGTATGTATGTATGTATGTATGTATGTATGTATGTATGTATGTATGTATGTATGTATGTATGTATGTATGTATGTATGTATGTATGTATGTATGTATGTATGTATGTATGTATGTATGTATGTATGTATGTATGTATGTATTATGATGGCTTTTTCGCTGCGCTGGCGTCGACAGCGCCGAATCGGTCCACCTCAATGTTTGGCTTACCTGGTTCGTTGATAGTTGGGCGCCAGGAACTTTCGTTCAACTGTTCGGTGGTTCACGTTGATCGTCGTTGGGCGGCGGGTCGAGGCCGAAGAGATTCAAAGTGTTTACGAAACAAGCAAGGAAATCGGTTCGGATAATAATTAAAAATAAATAAAATAAAAATTGATTGCGCAGGTACAATTACGAGTCACTTTATTCAGTTAATAATTAGCGAGATTGAATAACATTCGCAGGTTCAATTAAAAAAAAAAAAAATTAACAAAAGCACGAATAAGATTGATACACAAAGATTATAAATAATTGATTGTTAATTAAATTTCGTGAAATCGCCAAAATAACAGAGCCAATCGGAAGTTGGACCGCAGTCAATCGCAAACAAGAAAGCAAAATTTAATATTCGTGCACGCAAGTCACTAAAATCAAGTCGACAGTAGTTTCGCAGGGAACAAAAGAAATTAACAACAAAAAAAATATAATTAATAAAATAGAATTATTTCGCTTGTTTCGTCTGAGCTCCAAATTAGGAGTTCATTAATAATAAATAAAGAAATTATTTATTTCGCTTTATTCGTCTTAACAATAGTTACGAATTAATTAGTCAAAAAAAAATTTATTTGTTCACCGTGTTCGTTCAGCGACAATTTACTAATCTGTAAAAAAAATTATTTATCTCGCCGGATTCGATTAACAACAATTGGCGAATTTATTAACAAAAAAAAATCTTTATTTATTTCACCGGCTTTCGATTAACAACAATTCGAATTTATTAACAATAATAGCGGCAGAGAAAAAAAATAAGAAAATAATACCCAATAGATTGTTCAATGGGATCGCTGTTATCTGTCGGATAATTCGCGGGAACAAAGCTCGAGGTGTAGTGCCTATTATCGCTCTGAGATGGCCCTCTAATCGAGCCAATTTAGCCTTGCGACAGAAAATCTCAAAAACTTACGATACAACTCAACAACTATACACAATTTTTACTAGCAACTTATCACAACAGAATTTGGCACCGGGTACCTGGCTGACGTCACCGAAGCTGGAATTTAACAACGCAATTGTTGAATTCCGGTATACCGTTAATTTCGGACTTTATTCCGAAGTCGTGAGTAAATATCAATTCGACAAAAAAAAATAATTTTGAATAAGCGCTTATCGATGATAATTCAATTTAATCGCGGATCGCGGTGAAGTCACCCAGGTGAAATAGCAAACTGCGACCGCACTTACCCCACTCAGTCGACTCCTCGGTACAGGTAGCAAATCAAAAATCCGGTGTCGGCGGTGCTGATGACTGCAGATGTCCTCGACGATGGCGTTTCCCCACGGAAACGGCGAGATCGGAAAGTCACAAAATTGATGCTGCGTCCTTGACTGTCTGGTACGACACTCTCAACAATAATCACTTCGGCGATTCGACACTCTCGTACAACAATAATTAAATTTGATTTCGACAAAAAAACGGCTGAATTTTCAGTAACAATAACTCGTGTCGACTTATCAAGTAACAATAATAATTAACTTTTTGTTCGACAATACGGCTGAATTTTCAGTAACTAATAAATTCTATCGAATTCTCAATTAACAATAATGATTAAATTTTTCCCCGACAAAACGGCTGAATTTTCAGTAACAATAGCAAAAAAAAAACGGTATTGCGTTTCAATTAATTAACACCAAATATTTTTCGTTTGCACGTGGCTCGGATGCGTTCCAGGTCAGAATTATATACTGGCTTTTCCGTTTTCCTTCATCAACACGTGGTCATTCTCTCGAGCGCCGCTAATAAGCTGCGCGTCCAATCAGCCGTCGTACGATAAATATCCGTGATCGATGATTGGTCGATCTCTCACTTTAGTTCTCCATTCGGCGTTCAGGTAGGGCCTCGATGTGCTCCCATCGCTTCAACTTCCAGTCGTTTGTGGATTCCGATTCCGGGTTTCCCTCGTTGATCGCTGTTACTCCCAGATGTCTCCCTGGTCGTTGATTTCGAACTGAACTGCGAGTTCGCCCAGTCGCTTTTCTCATTCACTCTCTCTCTCTCTCTCACTCTATATAATATACATCGTAATTTTCGTTCGAACGCATCCATCCATATGTAGTAGTATTTTATTTGGCGCGGTTCGGCTTAATGTTTACCTCGAGCATGGAGACTAGATAAGGAGCCCGAACTCAAACGGGATAATTGACAGGGTCTGCCCACTAAAATCGTACCTGTTAAGTTACCTTTTTTCACCACTAGCGTCGCTAATGTTCCTTTTGTACTGACGTGAATATAGCATCGTAAATACATGTGAAGTCAGCAAGTAAATGTTTTAACCGCATTTTTTGTAAGTAAACAATAACAAATGTGTTGAACAATCTCGTGATATACTTAAAATAATTTTGTAAGTTCTATTTCTATAAAAAAATTAAAAATGGGTAGGGTGTGTGCTATTAAAAATTGTAATAGTGGAAGTGCCGCTGATAAAAAGCGACGGAGTCAATTAAATTTGAAAGGTCCAGGATTTTTTAAAGTACCACAGGTAAGTAAAAATATTAAAATATTAATAGATAAATAAAACGAAAAAATTAAGTTAGCCGATATCCAAAAATTTTTAGAATTTTTTTTTCATTGAAAAAATTTTTATAAAGAAATAAAAAAAAATTTTGTTACGTCCTGAGGAACTTTGAAATTATTTAAAAATAAATTATATTTCAATGACTATAATTTTGTTCGAGCGACCTTAGTGATAAAATATAATATTTTTTTTATATAGTAAATAGTATCTAGAATAATCGCTCTAGTGACGCCAGGGTCATTAAAGTGAAGACATACACAAGATTAAGATATTTTTCCCAGAAAAATACATTAAAAAAAACGGTTAAATTTTAGTTTGCCTTTATTTCAAAGGAAAACCATAAAAATAAAATAAATATGGCCTTATGGAAAAGGATAAGGGAAAAATATCTTCACCATCTTATGTACTTAGGCTAAAAGTGACGCATAGAAGAGAAACTTATTTTCCAGATGTTTTAAAAAATTATCAATTTCGTTGGTTTCTGTTTATTTAAGAATTCAAAAATTTACTCAGTAAGATAAAGTTTAAATAATAAACTTTTCTAAATACAATTTTTAAATAATAAATATCAAATAATTTAAATAAATAAAATATATGTAAGTGGATGTGTAGGTGCGCATACCCATCCGCTTGCATAAGGGCGTGACCTGGCCGCTTTTCCCAAAGAGAAGGGGACCTAGAGTGGAAAAATCCTTTTCGATTGGATGGAAATCGTCCCTTCTAGGACCCACAAGCTAGGACCCCCCAAAAGAAAAACAAAAAACTATGGGACTCTCTGGAGAATAGAGGCTCGGCAGTTCTAGTTTTTCTCGACTCTGAGTCAGTCTCAGACTAAATTTCAATTTTACCAGTGCAGGCCTTCCCACTGAGTAAAACACTCTTTGTCTCCTCGTCGAGTAGTGATTAAAATAGTAAGTTAATCATCTTTAGATTTCCGATTCAAGATTCATCTCCAGAGATTACCCAAATAGTACAGGTACTGTAAAATCACGTTTCCAGATCTCAACGCGTTTAGAAATTAATGTTTTTTTTTATTATTATTGTGTCAAATCATACGCTCCGACCAACTTTATAATAATTTCTTTTTTGTTCTATAATATAACTTTTGTAAAACGTACTTAATTGTACATTTATTTACTTTTTCATTTTTACAATATATGTATTAACCGCAACCCAAGCCTTATTACTTTTAGAATTAAAACCAGTTAAAATACTCCCGATCCCAATCTATAGATCTTAAATGATCTGGGTTAAAATAAATAATTTAAGAATTACGCTAAGACGTAACAATTTTCATTTGTAAAAAACTTGAAAAACTGTAAGTGCAATTTCAAAAAAATATTTTTAATTCTAATTTAATTATTAAAAAAAAAAAAATGAAAAAAAAAAACAAAAACGTCAGCTAACTTTAGTATCATAAAAATTCATTTTAATAAAGTCAAAATTATTTTCTCTTATATTAATTTAAAAGTGTTGCTTTCGTTTGTACTCAAGATAACTAAAAAATATCTTATTACCACGGTGTGTAATTTTTTTAATACACTAAAAGATATATTGTATTTTGCTTTACTGCGTGTTTAAACAGTGTCCAATAAAACGTCAGCAGTGGAGACTCGTTAAAAACAGAATTAAATGATCGTCAGTATGTTTGTGATTTGCATTTTCATAATGATGCAATTCAAAATTCTTATGATATAAATTTACCAAACGGTGAAATAAATAAAATTACAAAAGGTAGAATAACTCGTATCCCAGGATCAGTTCCACTGAGTGTCAATGTCAAAGAATCTTCAATTATTGATGACAGTAACATCCAAGCTTTGAATGAGATATCAAGGAGGTCTCAATTAATACATGAGCAACATGAACAACAAAAGCAGCAGCATCAAGCGAGTGGAGAATACCAGGGTCAATTGTTGGCTGAGATATCAGAGAAGCCTGAATCACTACAGCAATATCAACAAAACCAGCAGCAGCAACAGCAGCAAGAAATTGAAGAGAACCGAGATCAATCTTTGAATCTGACATCTGAGTTACTACCTGAACAAAATCAGCAGCAGCAAGTAACCGAAGAACAATTTCATTTTGATGACGTAAGAATAGAAAACCAGGAACAGTCACATCAGATGAATCAAGAAATTGAAGAAATCAATAACAATTTACCACAACATAGATTACCAGTGAAACGAAAATTAGAATATCCTGATGAAATTGAGAAATCGAAGCGGCAAAAATATTCTGAGCATATTGATATTAACCGCCATGTAAATATATTTTTTTTTTATCATCCTTTAATCAATCTTTCCAATAGTTTTAACAAAAATCCTAAAGTACAATTTTTATACCGTGTTATAAATATTTAAATATAAAGTCTGTATTGTTTGCATGAAATCAAATGAAATTTCATTATTCTAGATAAATTTTGATAATGATGCTGAAATTATGGCCATCATTACTGAACTGAACAAGTTGTTTCCAATTGGTTGGAGCTTTTTACTAGGTATTAATAAATTAATAGCGATTCAGTTTGATCGTATTAAATTTAAAGAAAGACTGCGGTTGGTCCTGGATGAAGATAAATCTGTATCGGTAAATAATATATGATTAAACTATTTATTAAAAAAAAAATAAGTTTTGTATTCATTCAGTAATGAGCTAAAACCTTGAATGCAATTTATTTTATTTGTTACAGGTAACATTTTTAGAGAATTATGAAAAAATAATTGATGTAGAAATAAAATCGGTCAATGATTTAATTGATTGTTTAAAATCTATGGAACAAAAAATATTATGCACTGGAACTGGATTTGATAAAAATAGGTATTATTTGAAATTAAATTGTTTTCGTATTTACTTTATATAATACAAGGGTACTGAATTATCAGAAAATTAAATATGTATTCTAAATAAATAATTGTTCAATTTTAAAAATTTTTCAAAACTAGGTACTCATTAAAATGTCATGCTGACCTGACTGATAAATACAAACGTTGTCAAGCTTGTCCAAGATGTCAAGAATGTCAAAAACTACGTTTAAACTTACAAAAAAAAGAAAAAGGTCGAATCCTTAATAGTAAGAACAAAATGAAAAGAACTACTTCTAAAGCTACCAATCTGGAACTCTATAAAAAAACAAAACGTATCCAACAACAGGTATAATTAAATTTTTAATCAGTTTTTTTTTACAAAAGGAAATTGTTATCGTTGTAATTTACTCAATTATTTATTTATTATTCTTACCCAGAATCAAATCTTAAAATGATCATTGTCATTGAGTATTTTTCAACTGCGACGTTGATAATAACATTTTTTATTGTTACTTAAAATTGTTCAAATTTTTTGTTAATAAGTTTTTTTAATTATTTCAGCTGCAATTATCTACATCAAAATTACGTAGCATTCAAAGAAAAATAAAAACTGTATATCAAGGTCAATTTAATAAAAAACTATCTTTGCTACCGAAACAACAACAAATAACAGTGAGAATGTGTTTTGAAAACTCCCAAAAGAAGGGTCCAACGGGCAGGAGATATGAAACTGAATGGATCTATGAATGTCTTCTCATACGGATGAAAAACACTTGTACGTACAATATGATTCGAGCAAGAAATATAATTCCTCTACCAACTATCGACACGTTATCGGAGTATATACAAAAAATTAGTTCGTCAATTTTTGGATTTTTACCCGAAACGTTTGAAATTCTACGAAAAAAAGGAGAATCCATGGCACCTGAAAATAAAATTGGCCAAATATCAGCTGATGAGGTTAAACTTTTGGAAAATATTGAGTTCAATAAAAAAATCGCTGAGTATACTGCTTTTGTGGATCTTGGAAAGTATACATCAGAATCTGATAGTGACGTTGCTGGAGATCATGCTCTCGTTTTCATGTTTGTACCGTATCGGGGAAATTCTGCTCAACCTTTAGGATGCTTCATCACAAAAAACTGTGTAACTAGTGAAATTCTTCATAAGTTATTTTTAGAATGCATTATACTTGTAGAAAATGCTGGTTTCCGTGTGAATTCTCTAGTAACTGATGCTGCTCAATGGAATCGAGGAGTTTGGACGAAATTAGGAGTCGACACAAATAATATCAGTTGTGAACATCCGTGTGACTCTAGCCGTAGATTATATATGATATCAGACTTCCCACATTTATTAAAATGTTTTCGAAACGGTTTGGTTGAGTTGGATGAATTTAAGGTAATTATTTAACAAATTTTTCCACAATTTAGTATATAGCTTTTTCAAGAAAGGCTAAACAGTTTCTACGTAATATAAGTAATGTTGAAAGGTTTTATTTATACATGATAGGTGGTGAGGTTTAAAATAATGCGTGTACAATTTTTAATCATTTTTTATATCCTAATAATTAAAGTAAGGTTATTTTCTGATAGACACCTGTAGGAGTGGTTAAAAAAAATATTGGGAAAACCTTTTGCTGGTAGAGCAATTTCAAAAACCTAATTTGGCAATGGTTTACAAATTGACACCTGCCCATTTAGATCCTAAACTGTACCAAAAAATGTCTGTTCCAATGGCTTATCAGGTAAAACGATAAATTTTTAATGACCTTGGATCATACTTAATAAATTGTATTATTAACAGTTGTACTCGCGTGAAGTTCGTTGTGCAATGACAATTTTACGAGAAAATGGAAATGAAAAATTTGAAGGTTCAGAACCAACCGAGAAATTTATCAAAATAATTGATGATGGCATCCAAGCTATGACTTCGCACGATGCTAAGAGTGCACTATACTTTGAGGATACTTGTGAACAAAAGAAGGTAATGAAGAATATAATTTCATTCATAGAATTAATTAAAAATTTTCATTTGGCAATATTTTTTGTTGTGGATATTTTATTACAAGAGTTTTTGTATAAAATTTTTCTTATTCTAATAATTTACCTCATTCTATCCAAAATTAAATTTTTAGTAAAAAGGAACATTTTGTAGTAAAAAGTGTCATGAATCAGTAGATTTTATAATTTGAGCTAAAATTACACAATTTTCGTAATCAAATAAATTAGGCTAAGAAACTAACTTGATTTATCTACTTTAACTACATTCTTCATGAAAACAGCTAACTTACTTTCTTAATTTTTCTCAATGAGGAAGCTTAAGCAACTTGAACAATTATTTTTTTAAGGCTCGTTTGGAATTCATCTTTTCTTACAGTATGAGAAACATTAGTATTATTTCTTACTTGCAAAAATCATTGATTATATATGTTCATCTATTCTCTAATTTGCCTTATTACTAACATCTTTGGGGTTTAAAATATCGATTTTTTGGATGTAAAAAAATACAAAATTTCAATTTTTTAAAAATTCAAGAGCTAATAATTAAATATTTTAATGCGCGTACTTACCATACTTATAATACACAGAAAGATAACTAATTTTCTTGAGTTTCGGTAAATGTTTCTTGCTCCAAAACAACCTCGAATTTCCATTAAAATTTTCTTGTTTAAAGTAAATAACTTTTTCTGTGTATTGTCAGTAATAAAATAGATATAAATATTGAAAATGTTTGGAAATGCTTTAATTTGCTTTTATGTGTTATTTTGCTTTGAGATTTAGATCATATTTTTCGAAATGAATATTTTATGCTTTTATACTTTCTTGTTAAATCAAAAATAATTATTACTAACTTTTCATATGCTTTTTACTAAACATTAATTTAAGATTACAAGTCTTATAAAAAGATGAATTATAATTAAATTTCAATGATTTACAGAATGATTGTAGCTGATAATGGATTCAATAATTTTCATCGTATGCTGTCTTCTATCAATATTGTATCATCTGTAATAATCTGGTAATCGACGTCACCACAGACTCCAAAGATTGATAGAATCAATAAAAAAAATTATTCCTATTTTCAGCGCATTTGCAAATTTTTATTAGTGGATAAACAGTTGAAGAAATCAAATCGGATAAGAGTAGTAATACAAAAATCACCCATAATCGATGCTGGCAGGAGATAAATTAAGAACAATACTAACAATTTAAAATATTTTCGCAATACTAACTTCTAAACGCTTTTTGAAACTTCTATGCATACTATTATTTATTAATGCTTTCTATTAAAAACTTACCTATAATTTTTTTGTCTATTTTTTTCCATAAATAATTAATTTCCATATGTTCTTTTCCCTTTTCTGTAAACACAGGCCATTTTAACTTTATTGAAGTTTTTAGAAGATTGGGAAAAAATGTTTACTACCACAAAAACTCCTAAAGTATCTACTCCAAAGAAATCCATTTCAGAAAATTCAGTTTTAAATGAAGAAAATCCAAATAATTCCAATCCTAAAATCCCAGTATTAAAAAAATCTACTCCGAGAAGCTCAGTACCAAAAAACTCAGTATTAAAAAAATCAACTCCGAGAAGCTCAACTCCAAAAAACTTAGTTTTAAAAAAATCTACCCCGAGAAGCTCTACTCCAAAAAACTCAGTTTTAAAAAAATCTACCACGAGAAGCTCTACTCCAAAAAACTCAGTTTTAAAAAAATCTACCCCGAAAAGTTTAACTCCGAAAAATTCAGTATTAAAAAAATCTACCCCAAGAAGCTCAACTCCAAAAAACTCAGTATCAAACAAAACGACTCCAAAATCTAAATAAAAAAAAAAACTTTTCCCTATATCTTCTAGCTCTATATCGGGTTTTAAAGTAACGTTACGAGCAACTTTGGAAATTTTATCTAAGTGACACAATGATTATGGATACGAATATATTCTAACATCTCGGTTAACTCAAGATAATCTTAAGGTAATAGTCTAAGAAATTCTATCTATTGAATGTTCAAATTTTTTCTATTATTATTATTATTAATATTATTATTGTTTATTTATAGAGATTGTTTTCTATTATGAGATACAGTTGTGGTGCCAATGATCATCCAACTCCTCAGCAGTTTGGTCAAGTTTTTCGTTTGTATTGTTGCAATGCCATGATTAAACCGCCAAAAGGTTCAAATGTAACTGGAGTTGAATTACTTCAAACTCTAATGAAGACAAAGGACTCATTGGAAATGTCTCGTCAGCCGCGAATGGAGTGGTTGGAAAAAATTGACCAAATGCTTGAGAACGCTGTACCACTTGATGCAATTTGGCAAGATAATTCATGCAACAATAACGATCGCAGTGCTATGAGTGAAAATGACTCAAGTGATACAATTACAGAATCAGAGCCAAATACTTCTATAACAGAGGAATGCATGCTTCAAGACCATGATTATGACGTTGTGTCAACAAGCCGAGAAGTTCAGGCTTACATGGCCGGTTATATCGTTAGAAAACTTAAAGCTAAGTGTAAGTGCCTATTGTGCTTGAAAAGTCTTCAATCGTCTAATGATGAATCGCATTCCCGGGACCGTTTCATTGATTTGATGGAAAAGTATGGAGGATTATCGCGAGCAAGTGACGGTTTATTTCAATTGACTGTGCAATTAGAAGCTGCTTTTTTGGACGTTGTTGGTAGAGTGGGACTGAGTCATGGAATTATTTATAAAATATTAAACCGAGTTGAGAAAATTCTACCAACATTATCATTAGTAGGGTGTGCAGTTCATCAGCTTGAAATCACCAAAGAAATAATTGATTTTTACATAACCATGAGGCTGTATTTTCTCGGTAGAACTTTTAACAAGAGAAATCTTCTATTTAATTAATCGTTATCTCATAAATAACTTATTTTCTTTATAAAAAAAAGTTGTACGGTTAACAATATAATATTTATCTATATTAATATTTTTCTCATTACTATTAACCTTTAAAACTTATTAAAATTATGAAAAAATTATTTCATTTCTATGAGTAAATTACATTATTAATTACATTAATATTTAAAACTAATTACGGTAAATAAGTTTTGTTGATTTTATTTTATTACTTTCTTTTTCTTAAAAAATTAATTTATTTAAATTATTTCACTAAGTACTGCTAAATAATTTAATTATTTTACTCTACTCATTTATTTATTCATTTCTTAATTAATTCATTATTTTAATTATTTAATTAAAATTAAAAATTATTTTAATTAATTAATTAATTCATTCATTCATTGAATTAGATTCAAAATTTATTCATTCTATCAATTCCATTTGAAACTACCGCCTTCACTCCCCGCCATTTTGGTACAAATGGAACACTAACGCCCTCTTATTTTTAGACGCTATTTGTATACATAGAGTTCGGGCTCCTTATCTAGTCTCCATGACCTCGAGCTTCGCATTCTGATCGGAAACCACTTGGGGCGACACAGGCGCGTCGAATCTCAGCATTCCATCAGCTTGGCCAACACTCAAGACTAAATAATACTCAAAAAAAATAATCTCTATTTTGAAATCTAGATGGGAAAATTTCCCATGTCACAGTATGTATGTATGTATGTATGTATGTATGTATGTATGTATGTATGTTTTTTTTTTTTATTTAAAAAGATGTACGGAAAAAGATCTTCAAAAGACACCACTATCGTTAACTCTGTCGCCCATCTTAAGGCAGATATCGATAGTCGGTAATGTGGAGATTGTTACCCACTAAAAAAAACATTCCTCTTCCCCTCTCCCCTAGATGGTACGGGGAGGACTGGATTGGAACCGCGTTAGCATTACTTCAATCCAGCCGTGCTGCGTCTCACGACGCCTACTCCTGGCTACTGGTCTCTTTCTGCGATTTTGTCTTTCAGGAGGTGCTGTGCATAAGCTGCAACAGCAGACCAGTTTTTCTCTTGTTTGATCATATAGATCACCAGGCTTGAGGGGGAGAGCCTGGTGCCAATGATCTCTTCGGTGCTTCTTCTGTAGTCCTTCCACCGAGTACACTCGTAGAATGTGTGTTCGGCGTCGTCGATTTTAACCGGGCAGTATTTGCATGTTGGTGTGTTGTGTAAACCCATCTTGAAGAGATAGGCGTTGTACTGCCCATGTCCTGTCAGTAGTTGGGTCAGGAAAAAATCCGTGTCCCCGTGTTTCCGAGAGAGCCAGGCGTTGATGTTTGGGATCAGTCGCGCTGTCCATCTGCCTGTCTCTCCCGACGTCCATCGGTCCTGCCACTCTTGCTGCGTTTCCGTTTTTATCTTCGTTTTTGCCTCCTTCATGTTTTCGCCGCCGATTTTAGCGTCGTAGAGTTTTGCTCTTTCGAACGCTAATAGGTCGATGGGCGCGGCTCCCGCAATGACCAATACAGCGCTTCTGAAACTGTGCGGTAGGCGCAGGCAACCCTGAGAGCGCTGCCGCTGTACTGCTGCTATCTTTCGCCGGTAGGTCTTCTGCTTTAATATGTCTGCCCATATCTCCGCTCCATAAAGCAGTACCGAGTGGACTGCTTCTAGAAGAACTCTTCTCTTTTTTGTTCTTGGTCCCATGGTGTTGGTCATAATTCGTGCTAGGCTAGACACAGTCTTGCTGGCTTTCTTGCATGCACTGTCGAGGTGTTCACGGAAAGATAGTTTCTCGTCTATCATTACCCCTAGATAGCGCAGGGCCTTGTTGACGTGAGTGTTGTTCCTCCCAAGTCCACAGCGAATGGTTTTGGAAACCATTTTTGTCGAGTCAGGACAACCATCTCTGTTTTTTGCTTGGCGAGTTTTAGGTGGTGTTTCTCAAGCCAGGCTTCGATAGCATCAGTGGTGTCTCGAACTAGCAGTTCTGCCTCCTCGGCACTGTCTACTACAATCGTAGCCGCGACGTCATCCGCGAAGCCCGTGAGTTCACCTGCTTCGGCAGCGGAATTCGCAGGAGCTCGTCGTAGTCAGCGTTCCATAGGTCGGCCCCACAATTGAGCCTTGGGGCACGCCAGCCGTTACGTCATGTTCTTGATAGCCCTCTGTTGTTTCCACAATCAGTTTCTTCATCAAGGTAATCGACGATCATTTTCCGATTTTCTGGCTCCACGTCAAATTTGTGCTCCAGAGCGTCTAAAATATCCTCCCAATTCGCGCTGTTAAAGGCGTTTTTAACGTCAAATGTTAGGAGAAGACAGACCTTGCGAGCTTTGAGACTACCAGACCATGCTCCTCTTGCTATCTCCGTTACCTTCTGAATTGCACCGATTGTTGATCGTCCTTTCCGGAAGCCATGTTGGTTAAAGGCAAAACCTCCAGCACGATCGATGTCATTGCGTAGCCTCCCTTGAATGAGCTTCTCGAGCAGCTTTCCGGCAATGTCCAGCATGCAGAGTGGTCTGAACGACGAAGGTGTTATAGGGGCTCCCTTCCCTTGTCCAAAAGGACCAATCTCTGCCGCTTCCAGATCTTAGGGAACGTGCCGGTTGTCAGACAGGCATTGTAAGCGCTTAAGAGTATGTCTGGGTACTCCAGGGCTACAATCTTGATGACAGATGCCGGTATGCCGTCAAGACCAGGTGCTTTTCCTGTCTTGATAGTCTTTGCCGCGTGTTGCAGTTCCTTGGTGGTAAAGGGT
The DNA here is from genome assembly GCA_018835575.1 of Cotesia chilonis. Taxonomy (NCBI): domain Eukaryota; kingdom Metazoa; phylum Arthropoda; class Insecta; order Hymenoptera; family Braconidae; genus Cotesia; species Cotesia chilonis. The sequence goes on from RJVT01000032.1 coordinate 1,100,554, forward strand.
GTTGTTTTGTCATTTTTCGCATAATGTCTCTTCTCCCGGAGCGGGTGTCTGGGAAACAGCTCCGCCACGATGCTGTTCATCAAGGCAGGACATTTTGGCGCTTCTGGCAAAGCCTTTCCAACTCGTTTAGTTACGATTTGGTAGGCCTTACCCCAGAGGTCATTGTTGAGGTCGTTGCAGATCTCTTTCCACAATATCGCTTTACTCGCTTTAATAGCTTTATTCAAAGCCTTTTTGGCCTGCTTGTACTCCATCGAATATTTATTTTGGTCGAGAGAATGCTTCGCAGCTCTCGTTGCTCGTCGACGTAGCTTGTGGCATGTTTTTCGAAGCTCTGCTATCTCTTGTGACCACCAGTATGCCGGCCTATGGGAGCCTTGCTTTTTCAGCCGTGGCATTGAGGCATCACACGAGGCAACAATCAGTTCCATCGCTTTTGAGACTATTGTTTCCGTCTCCTTGCGGGGACTTGGAATCAGGCTACTCCGTTCAGTAGACAAGCTCTGATTCAAGGATGTTCGCAGTGCTTCTTCATCAAGCTTCCTAGCATTCCACTTCCGCAGTTTATTGTCATGCCGCGAACGCGGATTGGGTGCTAGTCCAACACTAAATGTCACATACTGATGATCACTGCCACTATATTCTTCGGATACGGTCCAGCCTTCAATCATATTCGCAATCCTTGGGGTCGCCAACGTAATGTCAAGGATAGATTCCCGGTATCCTGGTCTTCTGAAGGTCGTAGTAGTACCGGTGTTCAGCACTATGAGGTCCGTTCTTGCTGCGAAGTCCGCTACTTCGTCTCCTCTGGTGTCCGAGCATTCAGCGCCCCATTCAGCCGATTTCGCGTTGAAATCACCAGCTACGATGACTTCTCCGTCGAACTTGCCGATAGCGTCCTCTATGTTTACCATTTTCTGGCGAAACACACTAATCCCTTCATTGGGTGAAAGGTAGACGCTTACAAAGTAGGTCTTGGGGGTTTTGATCCAGACGAAGCCCTCTTCGCTTCCGCTGTTGTTGACGGTGACCTTTTTCGAGTTTACGATCCAGATTGCTGCCGTGCCAGATTTATCAGCGAACCATGTTCTATCCTGAATATTCAGATATTGTTCGGAGATAAGGCAGATGTCAATCTTGTCTTCGAAGACACGTTGGCGCAGCAGGTTTTGCGCTAAGGCGCACCTATTCAGGTTGCCCTGTAGTATGCGTGTCATTTTTGACCTCTCGTGGCTTCTGCAAGTGCTGTGCGGAATGCCTTGCAAACTCCGGTACCAGGAATATGGCATAGACCATCTTTGGCATCTTTGTCCGGAGTGCAGAGGAAGCAACTTGGCTTCTCAGTGCAGTTTACGGCCTTGTGATTTTTTCCGCCACATTTGTAGCAGCACGTGCTTCTGTCTGGTCCCGAACATTGCTGTGTGTGGTGACCGAACCCGAGACATTTAAAGCAGCGGGTTACTTTTGCAACTTGGCGTATACGGCAGTTAACCCAGCCGATCTTTATACGGGCCTTGTTGAGGGCCTTAGTCGCATTGGCTTCGTCGATCTCGCAGAAGGCTGCTCGATTGCCTCGTGGTGTGGGTTTTGTCAAATTTACCCGTTTGATCTCTAGGCTGTCAGTAAATTCACGCTTGAGTGCTTCACGGACTTCGCTCTCGGTAGAGATTTCATCCAAGTCAAGGATCTCGATCGTTGTTGTTGGTGTTAGCGTCTTGACCGTGCCGATGTTTGCAGTGGCTGACTTAACTGCATCGGTGAAAGCCTTGCTATCCTCGGTCTTTCGAGCCATTTCAAGGAGAACACCTCCGTGCCTCGTCCTTTTAATAGACCTTATGTCTACTCCAGTCGCTGTCGGGCTAACCTTGGCCTTGATTTCCTTGAGGAGATCAGCGTACGTTCGCCCTTCAGCTGGTTGGACAAGCACAGCCTTCGTTCTTGTTTTTTTCCTTCTTGGTCTCTTTGAGCCACCATTACTTAGCTGGTTTTGGGCTTCAGTAGGTTTTGCCCCTGGCTTCTTTTCTCTTTCCTTCTTTTTCTTTTGCCGAGTCACTTTGATCCAAGCATTATCCCGGGCTGTCTTTTTCTGTGCTGGCTTGTCAATTTCAGAGGAGGGGCTGGGTGTAGACAGCGGCCTCTTCTTTTTGTTCTCTTTTCCTTGCTGTGGTTTCTCAGGAGTGACCAAAAACGCTTGTGGTTTTGTGGTCATCTCCGGAGATGTTTGCGTGGTTGTCGCCGACATCGATGTTGGTTTGTTGGCCAACTTATATGGGGTGGCAATGGACGCTACTAATTTTCTGAGTTCATGATGGAGATTTCTCTTATCCTTTACGAACTCAGTCAACTCTTCGATCTTGCTACCGAGCCGTTCCATTGGCGATTGTTGGCCGGTGACAGTCTGTAGAGAGTTGATCCTCCCTCGATATGTGTTAGTGTTGACGGGAGTAACAGGTCTTCTACTACTTGGAGGAACGCCTGTTTGGTGTGCGTCTACTTCCATCTGAGCTGTTTCGGTACTCCCTGTAGCATTGCTAGCATTGCTAGACGGCAGAGCCATGGGGTCCACTCTGCTGTTCAAACGGTCGCTTGATAACGACGAGTTCAGGCCCGTTTGTACGCCTTCCCTCGCCGGTACTGACGTATCCCCCCCTCTGCACCGTAGACGATGGTTGAATGTTTTCCGACATTTCGTGCAGGTATGACGAGCATTCCCCTATCCGCCACCTAGGGAGGCGCCCGATGCGGGACCCAGCAAGCCCGACACGAGGTATGTATGTATGTATGTATGTATGTATGTATGTATGTATGTATGTATGTATGTATGTATGTATGTATGTATGTATGTATGTATGTATGTATGTATGTATGTATGTATGTATGTATGTATGTATGTATGTATGTATGTATGTATGTATGTATGTATGTATGTATGTATGTATGTATGTATGTATGTATGTATGTATGTATGTATGTATGTATGTATGTATGTATGTATGTATGTATGTATGTATGTATGTATGTATGTATGTATGTATGTATGTATGTATGTATGTATGTATGTGTGTATGTATGTATGTATGTATGTATGTTAGGGTGATTCATTTCCGAAAAATTTTTTTTTTTCGGTGCTCATGAAAAATATTAATCTACATATAGAAAAAAAAATTCCTACCAAGTTTGAGCTCTTAATATTAATTTTAAGTACTTACAATAAAAATTTAAAGTTTTACCATTTAAAATGCATGTAAAAAAATCTTTTTTTTTTTTTTCAAATTTCTAATGCTTAGCCGGCTTTTACAATATTGCAAATCGGTTTGATGGACCTTGTGGGGAATTTCACGCTCTTCAAAAAAGCCTGAAAGTTTTTTTGTGTAACTCGCACTGGTTCACCGGTAGGAGTCGTCAAAGTACAATTTTTGAAAAAAATATAATTTCTTTTAATTTTTCGAGCAAATCACCAATGGTAGGAAGAAAAAAAGGACTGAGTCATAAAAAAAAAGTTATCCAACCAATATTTAATGAATTAACAGCCATTTTTATACCGGAAAACATAAGAAATTGATAAATACTAACTCATAATGTTATGTAGATTAATTTTTTCTATTTATTACCATTATATTTCCCTACACTAAAAATTTTTTTTAAATTATTATGATTTCTCACTCATAATAAATATTAAAACAACATACAAATTAATAAAAAAACTACAAGAATAAAATTATAACATTGATCTTGCAATTTTTCAACATTTCTGTCGTTTACCAAAAAAATAAAAATGAAGATTATTTAATTTTTTGTGACAAAATTCCTAAATTAGCAAAAAATTTAATTTTTTTTATTGTTAACTTTATTAACGCCAACTTTGTATAAGTAGAAATCATTCTTTGAAAAACTGCAGCAAGTAGTCCCAAGATGGCATATTCTATCATTGCTCTAGTTAATTAGCATGATATTACTGTCTCTATTGTCTTTGTTGACAAATTTGACCCTTTATGGCGTACCTAACCTCAAAATAATTTTCTCATCGTTTGTTGTATTAAGTGATTAATCCGAGAATCAATTATCGCTGACACTAAGACAGAATAAGCCAATTTTTTAATAAACTATATTCAAATTACTATTTTAATATCAATTTTTCGCCGTCACTTGTGTTTGATGGTATAAATCGTATTTAAATTATTTCTTGATATTTTTCAGTATATATTTGATTATAGTTCATTAACTTTCTAACTATTGTTCATTATTATGACTGGAGTAATTGGTAATAGGACATATAATATTTAGTTAGCTTTCAAATTAAAGAATTCAATTGTTATAAATTACCTACTTATCATGACGTTATTAATTTATTTATGTATAAGCATTTAACGTTAAATTTGACAATACGTACCAGTGCTACCGAAGCTATCGATGAACTAGAGGCTATGTGGGATAAAATTGGAATTCCTACGACACTGAAACGAAATAGTATTCGAAAAATTGAAAAGTTTTATGACGATTACAAAGACATTAAGAAACGAAAATTTTTTAAAAATCTCTCAGACAATCAAAAACACAAAGTGGAAAATTTCGTTAATCAATTGAACAAATTATTCGATATTGCTGATAATAGTGAAGTTGAGAATCTTCCGAGTGATTTACAATTATTTTTAGAAGAATGCCCTGGCGGATTTGTGGTCACGATCAAATGATCGCGAAACGACGGTAAATGCACCGTCAATTCACAGTGTCGATAAATTATCGTCAAATAACCGTCGTTTGACTGTCGAACGACCGTCGTTTGACAGTGAACGATGAGTATCGTTGTGAAGGTTTTTCACTATTACTTCATAAACTTTATTTTATGTAGTTATCATAATTCACTCCTCAAAAAACCAAATTTTGACTTGATTTCCCCGATTCATTATCCACTCAAAAATCGTCGATTAACTATCAATCGTCTGTCATTTGACAGTCATTCGAAAACATATATCTTGTCAAAAAACCGTAACTCGGTGGTGAATGCACAGTGGTTTGTAAGTGAAACGACCGTGAAATGAGCGTATAATATCGATAAAACAGGAATTTTTTACTAGTTGAAAACGAGTAAGTATTGACTATATGAAATTTTTTTTTATTTAATTAAAAATTCTATAAGTGTATAAAAAGATAGACAAATGAGAAATTTCCAGTAAATACTCGGTATGAAAATTTGAAAAAAATATAAAATTGTAATTTCGTTTATTCCTACATAAAATCATCCCTGATTAAAAAAATAGATTCGAAAAGATTCAAAATGGTTCAAAGCGATTGAAAATAATTCAACTTGACAAATATATTAATATACATTTTACTAGGTTCAATCATTTTAAATCTTTTTTTTTTAAGGGATAAAAAATTAATCAAGTTACATACAATCAACGGAGATCCATCATTTAAATTGAGTTTTTTATTAGTGATTGAAATTTAAATTTCGAAAATACGGCAAAATTATTTGTTATTAAGGGAAATTGTTATGAGATATTTTATTTTCAAAAACTAAATGCTTAGTGAATTATTTTCAAGAATTTTTTTTATACGATTAATAATTTCACCGCAATTTTAAAATCAAGAATTTTGTAATTATCACAAATTTGAAACGATACTGAAATTGAGAGACAACTGATAATTTTTAGAATTTTTTTAACAAAAGAATTATGGCAAGAAAATTTTATTTAAAAATTTCATCTTTAGAAGCTCTGAAAAATTATAAATTAAATTTTTATAAATAATTTTCTATGCCTGGTTTATTTTTCATGAAAAATCAAAAAATTTTCAAGTGTCTGTTAACTTCAGCTTTATAAATTTGAATCATTAATCACGATTATCATTTTGAAATCATGGAACAAACATATATTTACTTAAGCTATTTTTATCTGTAAAATAAAAAATGCGTTGGTTTTACTGATTTATTTTATTTACAGTAGGCAAAAATAGATGTTTACTATTGATAAAAAATTACAAGTTTTTACAATCAAAACGAAGTAAATTTAATTATATTAATAAAATTGTACTTTTCAGTAAAAATAGTTTTTTACATTATTTTTAATCAGTCTCCCATGAATTTGCAAGTTTTATAGCATACGTAACTTTCTTAGTTTCTATTTCTATTGCCGGTCTTATCATTCGCGTTTCTTCTATGAAGTTGAAGGTTTTCTGTGGCTTAATTATATGAATATGGCCTGTATTGAATCCATAGTTAATATGTTGGAAGTTGTTAACAATGATACCAGTAATAAGTTTGTTATCACTATAAAATTGGACAATAGCGTTGATTACGCTGAATATACCGTCAGTATCGTTATAGATAAACGAATCAGAAAATTTTGTTATTTTATTTTCATCCAATGATAAGAATCTAACTCCATTCAAATGCATACTCTCATATGATAAAAGCCGTTCTGGAGTGTATCCAGCGGCAATTAAAGCTTGGCTTTCCTCTGCTGACAAAGAACGAGCTTTATTTTCTTTCTGCACCACGAACTCATTGCGTAACTCCACTGTACTCGTTTCATCTATAACTTTTAACTTTTTCATTATAAAATTTCTAGTTTCGTTCGAAATCGATGAATCAAATGCAGTGTAGTTTATAAATCTTTGCATCAAAAAGCGGGTTGAAATTTGATCTTCTTGGCCAACAGGACTGGTTACAAAATTGACAATTTTCAAATTCCATGATTCATAATTAAAAGCGTTATGCACCCACATAGGACCCCAATTTCGGATACACTCAATTACATGTGATAATGAATGTATGTTTGATGACATTTTCACTTCGCCAAAGTATTCTTCAAATAGTTTAGCATATTCTTTCAACAAGGTGTCTGCTCGATTAAGTTCAGCTAAAGTTAAAGAATCACTATTTAGGTAATGAATAGCCTCAGATAGTAGACTTAGATGGTTAACATATTTAATGTCTAAAACTGATGAAAGACAAATAGGAGCGTAATCCAGCCAGTTGCGCCATTCCGATGCTTTCCATTGAGCATACGATTGGATTTTTCGGGGTTTTCTTGAACGACGAGATGGAGGCCTTATAGACAGTAAAGTTTCATTAATAACATTCAAGGTTTCTTGCTTTCCAATGTAATAAGGTGCACCCGTAGATTTTATTAAAATCTTCGTATGAAGTTTTACTGCGCCTAAGAAAACTGAATGCATCGTTTTCACTATAACTCCTTTCGTTATGCTAAATAGCGGTAAAGCAGTTAAAGATGAATATCCTTTAACTCTATTCCTTATTTTACGAGTCTTAGTAATAAACTTCATGTCTGCCTTCAGTTCCTTATCCGTTCGTAACTTTAGGTAAGATTGTTTATAAGGATAAACCAATCTTCTGCTAACACGCTTCCTTTTTGCATAACAATGTACGCAACTGAAATAGCCGTTATATTGCTTCATCCGAAGAACTGCTGCGCGGGCTGGAGCATCTAAAGTACTGGCTAATACAACAAATCTTGAGGTAACTTCAGACGTCGGCGTTGGATTCCAAGTTATTCCGTTTGTGAAAAGTTCTTTTATCTGCAACGTAAATGGTCGAAGTAAGTTATTCATTTTTGGATGCATATCACCGACATAAACAGCTGCTAGCAGAACATATTTTTTTCTCATGTGAGGCGGAAGTTCATTTATTTGAGCATATACTGGCCAAGCACTCGTTTTTGATGACTTCGAAATTTGGCACCCGTCGGTATTAAATGTCATAGAAAAATTAAACCATTCTTCTAAAAATTTACCCGGCAAACATAATTGTTGATATTCCAGACCATCATAAATATCTTCGAAAGCCTCATCATGTCTTTTTTCCCTTCGAAAGCGGTACTGCAAAGACTGTGCAATGTTGGGTATTTTCAACAATTGCCTTATTTGACTGATTAAACTGATATTGATAAAATGTCCAAGATTTTTTTCGGATTTTTTCGGGCCGCATGCCTTACAAGGACACATCAATGTTAGTTTATTTTTCTTATTTTTAGGACCTAAATAACCGTCACATAGCTTACAATAATAATGATGAGTGATCATAGACTTATTTCTGCATAATATCTCCCATAATGCAGCTTTAGTAGTTGGCAAATGACTTGCCGTATGGGACGCTTTTATCCACCGGAAAATATCCAACATTGCTTCATTTGACATGTGATGTTTAAGTGCTGTTGCAACAATAGATAAAAAATGATCATTCATAGATATATTTTTGTTTGATAACAGCGGTATCTTGAAACATTGAACTTTACTGACAGAGAAAAAAGGATTATCATCATCATCATCATCATCATCATCATCATCATCATCATCATCATCATCATCATCATCATCATCATCATCATCATCATCATCATCATCATCATCATCATCATCATCATCATCATCATCTTCTTCTTCTTCTTCTTCTTCTTCTTCTTCTTCTTCTTCTTCTTCTTCACTATAATCATCGTCGTCGTCATCGTTAACTTCAATATCATTATTATCATCATTATAATGATTATGATCTTTATCAATAATACTACTATATTCATCTTCGACTATAACCATTTCTTCAATGACTTCATTGTTACAAACGTTTTCACTTTCTTCGTTTGGTGCGTCATCGACGGAATAGATATCATTTCTTCTGTAATAGTCGTCATTGTCACAATTGAAACCAGCAGCAAAATCAAAAGCACCATCTTCTTGATCACATAAAGTATGATCATGATCATGATTTTGAGTTGCAGACGTTGAAGGCTGAAAATCAATATCTTAATGTCAATGAAAGATAAACGACAATAGTCTTAAATAAAATTACGCCCCATCGTAAAAAATATATTTAAGGGGTTATATCCACTTGTGATTTTCAAAAAATCGATTTTTTTTTGCATTTTTTGAATGTACATATATTCAAAAATATTCTCTGAAAATTTCAAATCGATTCGACAATTAGTTTCGGAGAAATGAGCGTATTAGTAAGAACGTCTCCGAGCGTTCGAAAGTAGGCGGAGCTCGAGCCGGAGTAGCAGCTGTTTCTTGTAGCTTATATCCTTTTGTTCTCGACTTATATTGTGTTTGGGACTCTAAAATAATAATACAAAGGTTTAGTTTATACCTGAAACCTATGTTGAGGAATTTTAGGTTAAAAATATGTAAACTCATCAGTTAGAAGTGATCTTCCACGTGGACAAGTTGTGTTTGTACTCAGTTTGTGTATTTTTCAGTGTGTATAGTTCAATTAATTAAAATAAAAAATGCCTCGTAAAGTTAGCAGAGAAACTCGCAGCATTTCCAAAGAACGTTTGGATCGAGGAAAGAAACGGAAGAACGTTTTTAATCCGAAAACCGTGGAATATGATGAGAGCAGTTTCAGCGCCTCAGCAAAAAAATTTAAAGCGCAAGAGGAAATATGTGTAACTCGCGATACGTCAGTTGAATATAGAATTTTAAATTTTATAACTGTGTTTACGGCTATTAGTGAGTATGTATTGTGTAAAACTTGCGGTGAGCCAGTAAAATTTGAAACAGCATCAGAACGTGGACTTGGTTTTAAAATTGTTATCTTATGTGATAAATGTAGTCCTCGTAGTGTAAACTCTTGTAACTTTGTCAAACACTCGTATGAAATAAATCGACGATTTATATTTGTGATGAGAACCCTTGGGTTAGGTTTGAAAGGTGCTACTCAATTTTGTGGGCTAATGGACATGCCAGCTTTTTTGCTCCAAACTTCATATGATATGATCGTTAAAAATATCCACGAATGTGTGTCAGTAGTCACAGATAAACTTTTAAAAAAAGCTTGTGTTGAGGAAATGAATGCAACGTCTGAACAGCAGGGTGATGAACATAAGAGTGATTTAACAGCCTTACCACCTGATGTTGCAACAGCTATTTTTCCAATTTACGAAGATCTGAGTAACAAAAAATTATTGGAACGATGTGTTGGTGGTTTTACCCAGAACAATAATGAAAGTTATAATCAGCTGATATGGAAAATAACTCCAAAAATTATTCCAGCTGGCTGTAAAATTGTGGAAATAGCTGCAAACATTGCAGCCGGGATCTTTAATGAAGGTAAAACATCTCTTCTTTATTATATGAGTGCTATGGGATTATCACTTGGACCCAATGCTCATTCCTACGTGAGTAAAGAGGACGCAGAGCGCATCTCAATTTCGGACGCAAGAGCGCAAGGGTCGACGCGCGAGGGGAGAATGGCTCGTAGACAACAACAATTAAAAATTTTGGAGGCAAATGATGAAGCAGAGAGTTCCTCTTATGGTGCTGGAATAGATGACACGATGTAAGTTAAAAAAAAAAATTTTTAATTTAGTGTAAATCGTTCCCGAAACTTTAAACGCGTTTATCTCAAAACCGTGTTTTCAGAGTCGGTGGCCAGAATTTCTCCGAAACCGCTAAACCGATCGGTTTGAAATTTTCACACGACTTACTCAGATATATTTTTCAAGTAATGATCGAAGGAATAAGGTTTTGGACAATAATTTCGATTTTTTAAGCCCTTTTGAAGTGAAAAATTTTCATGAAAAACAGAATTTTTTTTTTGAATGGCCGCCATTTTGTCAAAAATCAAAATTTTGACTAGACCTTCGATTATTACTTGTATTTATTTATTACAAAACTAAATATTTTTGGTTTTTGGTTTTCAGATGATTTGGACCAGAGATATCTTGGCCACCGCCAAGCACTTTTTTTTGGAGGTCACTCCGCAGATCATCTACAGGAGCTAGGGGATCCAATATTTTTTTAAATAAACCGCTGATTGTTAAACTACATTAAATTCTGTTTAAGTACATTTTTTCCATTAATGTATAAAATAAAATGCCTCTTTGGAAAAAATTCACAAAAAAACGCGTTTTTTCTGCCTCGCAAGTGGATATAACCCCTTAATGCATAGATACTTACCATTTCTTCCAAAAAGTTTGGCGGAATAGGACGAATCCTCCCGGAAGATGAAACCAAAGTTTTTAACTTTTTTTTGTTTTTTTTTATGACAGCAGTACGAGACATGCTTGGTTCTCTTTTGTTATACATTATAAGATATCTGAAAAATAAAAAAACGATATAAAATAATATCAAATTAAAAACTAATTAAAAACAACAAAACGATTTCGAAAAGTTAATTTTTTATGACACGTAACCAAATGTCTTCTGTATTATTTACCAATACTAAAAAAAAGAACAACAAATTTATCCAACAATATTAAGTTTTGTACATCAAAATATTTAAAGAAAATATTTTTTTGTTTCAATTTAATAAATGGAAAAAAAAAAAATTAGAAACGTTGGATAACTTTAATATTATAAAAATGATTGTGTATAATTAATTTTTTTATTGTTGTTATTTTATCACTTATAATGAAATAATAATACTCTTTTAAGTAACAAAAAAAAAAAACGTGTGAAATTTTTGACACAAAATTTATAACTATTAACTTTTTGACCAGAATGTTAAAAAAAATTTTTTTTTTACTTTATAGAAATGAGAATTATAAAAATTAAATTTAATGTTTTGATGTTGTTGATCACAGTATACTTAGCTTAATATTTATGTTACTAACGTCAGCGGTAACCTACAATTTTTTTCAATCACTAAACAATTTTAAATATGTATTTTTTAATTAAAAAAATTCTTACTTCATTCTTTGTTGCGAAAAATTTAGAGTATCTTTCAATTTGAGGGATTTTTATATAAATTTCATACACACTATATTCTACAAGTAGTTTGAAAAATTAAGTAACTTTTATGTCAGATAATGATAATTAACCTTACAAAAATACTCAATACTTACATGGTGTATAGTGTATTTATAATAGAAGATGAAAAAATATAATATATCACTGTAATTATGTGTGTTATATCCTGTTACATTATAGGTGTCGTTGTCGATGCATTACGCGGTAATTCGCAGTAATTTAACTTATAAAAATTAACTCAAGAAAAAACATAAATATTTCAATTTATTATTAAAGCCTCAAAAACCATTGTAACCCATTAATAAAGAAAATATGTTTTCTCTAAACTAATAATGAACAATGCCAACTTTGTCAAGACTTCTCGGTACTGTAAAAATACTATATTTCTGTAAGTTAGAATCAGCTGAGCTACTACAACCACTAGAGAGTACTACGCATGCGCCAGCTATGGCAGTGGTGCAGCTGAGTCTAACTTGTAAATTAGCGTCGACATCATGAACACATAACGTACATGTAAATTTCATTAAAAAATATAAAATTTGTCTTGCCAAAAATACAAAAGAAACATAAAATAAATATTTTCTAAAGATATATTGAATATTAATAATTCAAATTTATTGTTTAGTAATTTTTTTTATACGATGAGTGTGCTAAATAAATATGTACTTGTAAAATATACCAACAGTAATAAAACTGTTTACAAAATAGTTCACCGCAGTATGATATATAAGAAAGATAAACGTAGTTGGAAAATTTTGGATTCTGCAAATGATTTAGATGGTGTCATATTCTTAAAGAGAAATGATGACGAGTTTATTGAGGTTGATATTGTGGATGAAAATGGTAATGGACTTTTTTACTTTTATGTTAAAAGTGAAGATTTATGACAACATTGTTATATTATTATTATTATTATTATTATTATTATTATTATTATTATTATTATTATTATTTTGTTACTAAATGCTCAGGGGGGTTATCCCCGGAGTCCGATTCTCCGAGGGCCCAGCCTGAGCTCCATCCGTTACTGCTGGACCACTCCGCACAACAAGGCGGTTAGTGATCACAGCAGGCCAAAGTCATTTCCCTTAAGAGACGGAGAGAACCAAGTATAACAGCCTTCTGCATCCTAACTGCCAAGAGCTCAGCTTTTGATGAACAAGCTGGAACTTTGGCAAGTGAGGATACAAAAGACTGTTTCATCCCTCCTAGGACGCCAACAATCAGGACGACAAGCTTGACACGGTGACCTGGGTAAAGTTTGCCAATTTCAAACAATAGATCCTGATATATTTGTCTTTTGTGCTCTTCTTTGGCTGAGATGTTAAATTCAGCCGGGGCCGAGAACTCAATGACATAAATGTCACGAGTGGCCTTGTCGAAGAGCACAATATCAGGTTTGTTGTGATTTATTATTATTATTATTATTATTATTATTATATAATATCGGTTATGGAATGGTCTTAGAGTGGGTGATCTCAGCGCACTAATATGTTTCTCATTTTCAGCAATCCTATCCAAATTAAACCAAATTCGACGCATAAAAGTTTTTGTGCCCAGTGAGGTCCCGCATTCTAATATTAAAAGATGGGTATCGGAGTGGTTACGATCAACAAAATATGCGGCGAAGACAGTTAATCCGAATCCTTTAGTCTAACCCAGGACAATATTTAAAACGAAGTCTTGAAATGATGTCATAGAAAAATTGATCTCATTAGTATAAAATTTGATTTTTAGTATGTATGTTTCATCACATAAAATATTTAATAATGTTAATTTTTTATTAACTGTTGCATGCAATAATTTAAAATATTGTGATGGTTAAGGCCACGATTTTTGTCTTACCGAGTCAATAAGTTATCCAAATATTTTATATGACGACAAAGAATTATGAAACTCTTAGTGTTGAGATTATGGCGCATTTATTGGCTCTAAAGAAAATTATGACTTTCAAAGTCTAAGTTTTCGTATTGTTTTTATTTTTTTAATGCATAGCCACTGTGAACTATATTTATTTTTTTTTCTAATAATTTATAATGTTATTTATTTGAATAAGTGTTTGAGTTATGTTCACATTACAAATTTTCTATCTATATTAAATCTTAATAATAAATATTGCATTGTTTTTGTAATGAAATTTTATAACTGATTAAATATATTTAAAAATATCATATTTGTAGAAGAACATTGATTTGTAAATTATTTATAAGCCCATTCTAATTAAATTCGTCAAAATAAATCATACTATATTTAAATTTAATATAAATAATTCTTTTAATGAGTAACATCTTTACTATCATTTAACGGGATTATTATTGGTAGTAGATTTTACTTTCTCATTTCATTGTTTGTGACAATAGCGTGGATTGACCGTGATTTGACGATATATTGAGCGTACATTGTCGGTCATAACGGTGTCAAATATTCATCTTTTCTGCACCCACAGTCAGTAAATCAACTGTCGTAATACAGACGTTTATTACTCACTTTCCCATTATTTAGCGGTACATAACTAATGTTTGCATCGTGAAAACACCGTATATATTCTATAAATTTACAGTAGTTATCGTTCACAACGGTATCCGTTGCTGACTGACAACTCGCTCGGTAAGAACGGACTTGATACGGTGAAACGACCGTGAAACAACCGTCAATCGACCGTGCTTTCACCGTGTCACCGAAACCGCCAGGGTGTCGACAAAATGATGGCAATAAATGTTTACCATTAATATCTAAGTTAAACGAAAATGCAATAGTACTTTCTAATCAATCAGTTTTGCAAGATATACAGGATGAAATACAAGATGAATATAACAACATTGAATTTAGTAAGTATAAAATTCTATTCCCACTGATGGTTGACTTGTGATTTCTGCATTCATAATAATGAATTTATCCTATTGTCATGTTAAATTTCACACTTTTTGGCATTCATTTTTGTGATTCTTAGTAAATTCTGTCGTCGTATCCTTCGAATATTGAAAAAGTTTAAAATTTTATTTTTGTTCATTACAATAGCGTATCAATACATCTCTTTTTTAACAGATTATTATTTTCAAAATTATCTTTACTCACTATTACAATTGAAAAGACTTATGGAACGATTATTTTATAAAATAATGTCAAATAATTATTTCTTAAGAGATCGTAATCTTCTATTTTATAATTAATATGCATTAATCTTTTTGTTGATCTGAGTCAAGAATTATCGCAGTTCTCAATGTCTAATGAAGGAAGTAGTCAATCATCAAATCAATCTGAAAAATGACCTTTGTCAGATTACGAAGATGAGTTTCCACAAGCTAAAAGGAAACGTAAGGTTGATGTTATGACTGAAGTTCTAGTAGCAGTACTGGATCGCACTAAAACCAGTAATCGGAGTGCAATGCATATTATTTCTGCTGTCATTACTAGTCTTGGATTAGATATTGATAATTATAATATCAGTTACACGACTATTCGCAATGCTCGATTAAAATTCAGAAAAACAGTTGCTAGGAATTTGAAAGACGGGATACAGGAAACTGCACAAAATTTTATCGTACACTGGGACGGTAAGTTACTTCCGGAACTTTCAAATCAGCCAATGAAAAAAGTCGAAAGACTTCCTATTGTTGTTTCCGGGATGGATGTGGAACAATTACTCGGTGTACCTGCTTCAGATGAATCTACTGGAGCTAATGAAGCTGAAGTTATTTTTGAAGCGTTAAATGAGTGGAATGTTACTCACAGTATAGTAGGAATATGCTTTGACACTACTAGTGTAAATACTGGTAAATTTTAACTTTAATTCAATTTATATATATACTACTTGTAAAAATTGAAGGAACAAAAAATTTATTAATTTTCATTTGCTAATTTAATTTTTACGAGTAATTTATTATTTCAATTATTTAATAATTTTGACTCTTTGTTCAAGGTGATAAAAGCGGTGCGTGTATTCTATTAGAAAAAAAATTAAATAAAGAGTTATTGTATTTGGCTTGCAGGCACCATATTTTTGAAATAATGTTGAAAAATGTAGCAGCAGTAGCGTGGCCAAGTACTAATAGTCCTAATGTAACGATTTTTGTCAATCTACTTCGTTTACTAGTTTTGTTATTTTTATTGGGATGTTAATTGGGCAGGCCATATCTGGTCCAATGGGTTTGCAGTTGTTAATGTAGTCTTGTTCCGCGAGGAAATATTCTTCGAACGCTGGTTCTGTCACTAGATATTTTGACGTAGATTGAATCGTCAATGTTGATAATTGGTCTCCAATTTTCTCGGCCTTGGGAAGTGATTTTAGTTCGTATGCTAGCCATGGCGTCTGATCGAAGAGTGGTACGGTTATTATTATCAGGAAATAACCGTTCGATTTTCCTGTTTCTATCGTTGATACTTTCGCCAGCGTGTTGATGTCCATGTGGTCCAGAGGTTGTGGCGGGTTTAAGGTCGGATGTTTTCTGATCATGTCTGCGGTTGCTTGGTTTAGCTGTTTGGCTGATACTGTTAGATAGGTCAGCTTGCCCCATTTCGCTTCTTCTATGGCTTTTTCTGCATTATTAAGAGTTCTCAGGTGGTTAGTCATCCGGTGAATGTTTTCGTCGCCTATCATTTAGAATAGTTGGATTCTTTGTAGGTCGGTTATTTGTTTATTTGTTGATTGTTGCAGAGATGCAGAAGTTCTGGCTAGTTCTTTGATTCGTTTGGTCATGTTCGTTTCGTGTTTTAGTTTTTCGTTGATTTCGCTCTTAATAATGTGAGTGTTATTTTGGGACAGGTGTACAAGTTCTTTGTTATCTTGATATAACTTGTCTAGCTCTTTGGAGATATGTTCCTTGTCGCTGTAGTCCATGGTCCCGAATAATTTTCGTGCAATTGAGCCTACGAAGCCGAACCACGGTGCTCTTTTTGTGCGATTCTGTGGGTGTAATTCTTCAAGTTGAGGATCTTCGAGGAACTGCCTTAGCCGGTGTTTTGCTTGTTCTATTTCAGCATAAATTTCTCGGTGTGTGTTGGTTCTTAGGTACGACATACAGGAAGAATGATTGAATTTTAAGGAACATATTCTATAAGCTTCCCATCTATTTTGGTTTAGGTTTGGGTAGAGAGTTACTAGTTGTTTGATGTTTATAGAGCTGATTATTTGCCATTCTTCTCTGATGAGGTGGATTCTTTTGAATGGATCGTACAGTAGGCCCGGATTTGCTTCCATTGGTTTTATTTTCACCTCGTCAGCGCTCCACGCTAAGTGTCCGATTCCCAGGAGAAGAAGTGGTGCAACGATCATATTTTTTTTTTCTTTTTTTGTAGATTTTAGCGTCTATATATGTGTATATTTACTGAAACAAACAACTTAAGTTCTTTTTAGTCAAAATTTTCGCGGCTGGCTGTTTTAGCCTTATTCGGGTCGAGTAATTTCCGTTTTCCGATTTCTTTTTCTATTATTAAATTCCCTATTTCGTTTATTTCGACTATTTCGTATGGGCCGGTATAATAATAATCTAATTTGTTTTTTCTAGGTTCTTTTAACGTGTATATGAGGTCTCCTACGTTAAATTTTGCTGGGTGTATATGTTTGTCGAATCTGACTTTTGACTCATGTTTAGCTTTCGTTAAATTTTCTGCGGATATTCGTTGAATTTCTGAAATTCGGCTAATTAAATCTGCTAAATAATCGTTGTACGTTTCGATTTTACTAAAATTTGGAAATTGAGTCGGGCTACGTGCTTTTCTTCCGTATAAAATTTCGTATGGCGTAAATTTCGTGGCCGTATGTACGGTAGTCCGGAGGCACTGTCGTGCCTCAAGCCAAGTACACGTTCAACAACATACATAAAATGTGTGTGAACGTGTAGGCGTAAAGCTACAGTGCCTCTATTCTCGAGTCAGATGTCAACATAACCTCACTCTATTTTCAACTTGATTTATTTTATTACTATATACATGTCAACACTTGTCACGCGCTTTGAATAGTTTAATTATTAGTTCTTTCTATAAAACAGCAATAATTATATAGTTTTTTTTCATTTTTTAGCGTTATTTTAATTTATAAAATTTTCGCTCCCCCGTTTTTCGATACTACGAGAGATTTTACTAATTTCGGTCGAATTTTTTATTTCGAAGTTGGTACTGTTCAATTTTCTGCGAATAGTATACCACTTCGAGTATGAGAGTTAGTCCGTTTCCATTTGACGCCTGAGATCCTCTCCGGATAGTTACTCTGCTCCAGATTTTTTATTTTCAAGTTGGTACATTCCATTTTGTTAGAATAGTATACTACTGTATAGTATCAGAGTTGTTCCATTCCCATTGGAAGTTTGATAAAATAGGCGGTTAATTCAAATCTAGTCTATTTGAAATTGTAATCTTATTCTATTTAACGTTTGATTTTCATGATTCTTTTTATTGTTATTATTAATATTATTGTTATCATTATTTAACGTTGTTATAATAATGAATATTTGTTGTAGATATTTGATGTAAATATATAGTGTGAATTGTTTTCATTACTTTTTCAGCTTTGAACTGGGATACTCCTAAATGTATCCAGCAGGTGTCACTATGTGCCAGAAAGGCGCGAATTTGAATTCATTTTAAATATTATATTAAAATTAATTCAAATTTATTGTACTCATACATAATCCTAATACATGCCCGGCTGTAAGCTGTATTGCTTTTAGATGCACCTGGCATGTCTGAAAAATTAAGCTGTTATTTTGAATTTAAATTCATTGACTATTTCTTTACATGTATTTGTAAAATAATTAACACAACTTTATTTTAGAAGACTTTTTATTATTTTATTTTTTTTAATACTTGTATATTTCTGTCTTTATCATAATTATTGTTATAGAGATATTATTATTATTATTATTATTGTTATAGTTATGAAGATTATTATTTAATTAATCTAACATCCGGCCCTCAGTCGAAGGAATTCTAAGTAAACACATAGCGACGACTAATATAAATTATAGTAGTTATAATTTCAAAAAACGCGGGAAATTTTAAAGTTAAAAATTCATATGAAATTTTATTATTATCATTGCAATAATAATAATAGCAATTATAATTCTTCCTGTTTAGAAAAGGATGCTAAATTATTAGTTATTAAGAAAATTATTCATTTTTATTCCAAATAGCGCGCGAAAATTCAATTTTCAAAATTTCAATCAAAATTTTATTATTATATTTATAACATCTTATTCCTTGAAGGGGAAGGATGCTATACTAAAATAATAATTATTATTTGTTAATACCGATGTACATACACTATTTGTATGACTTGTATCGTTATAAGTCGACTAAAATTACGTACAGTAAGTCATTTAAGTGTTTCCAGGTACAAATCAAAATTTACTATCAATTTTAAATCACATTATTTTGTTTCGTTTGCTGATAAGACTATTGATTTCTCGAGTGTTAATTTGAATAATAATATGATTAAGACAATGAATTGTGAAAAATTGCCGTAGTTAACAAACGATGGAAATTATCATGCGCAACAATTACTGGCTACCATTAATGATATCGAGTATAGGTTATATATACCAAGCACGAAAAGCTTGCAAAATATTGTACGGTGACTTATTACATGGTGAATAATATAATGATCAGTAAGTAATTTTTTTCTCGACTTCTGTTTTTTTCCTTTGATGTAATTATTATCATTCTCTCTTTACAGTGAAGTACAACGAGAATAAGAGCGTAAAAGATGTGATTATAACAAAAAATGCGAGATATTATGTATGTAACAACTATTTGTTAGTAAATTATGAATAGAACCCTCTACTAAGCCTGCCTATGTATATGGTTGATAAATCCATTTTTTTCAGTCTCTACAAGGGACAAATTTTAAATACTCTGTGAGAATGTAAAAAACGAAAGAACAAATGCAACGTTTTTTATGAAATATGTAATTTCTGTATTTCTAAATGGCGGAAATTGTAATTAAGAAAAAATTTCAATGTAAATATAATTTCTAAAAAAAATCTTAAATTTACTTTGATGATTTTTTTAACTATCCGTTAAGAAAATCGAAGATTTTCAAAAATCGTGAAGTCATTGGTTTTACCTCGTGTTTCGAAAATCGAGTGCTCATCACGTCAAAAGGAGAAATTTTCACAAAAAGATGTAAAATCCGAACAAAAACAGTTCCACTGTAAAAAATTACGCCAAGTACACGTTCACAACTCTTGATTTACAAAAATGCCAAGGAGAAATTATCATTTTACAAAAAGATGTAAAATCAAAAAAAAAAACAGACCAAGTAGCCGTTATGACTTTCATAATTGAAAAAATTTTGTAATAAATTTAACGAATAAAAACAATTTTTTAGACGTACTTGGCGTGCGTCATTGAGTACCCAAAATTTTTTCATTTCTGATAACTGAGCCAGAGAACTGATATGAAAAGCGATTTTACGGACAATTCTTTCAGCCCTTCCTCACCAAGTCATTAACCCTACTGATGATCATTTTGATGCAACCATATGAATCGATAACAATTGAAATTCATGCTTGTTTTCATTATTTCACGGATAAGATTGATATTTGTACAACTAAATAGCTTCCGAGCATTTCGTTCAGATCGAGAAAAAATGAATCAGTTTATTAATTGAATGAACTGTTAATTAAATTGACTTCATTAGAAAATATAGCATTAATAAATGTTCAAGAAACACCGGAGCCCTATTTTAAAGTAAGATTTATTTCTACTATAAATTTAAAAAAAACAGGATTTTATCACGAAATTTGATCATTAATTTACTAAGCAGTTTCTATAATTAATTCAGTAATCATTTTTCTTGCCACCAGTATATTTTTAACTTCTCGCTAAGAAAATTGAAAATTTTTTAAAGGTCACAGAAAACTTACATGAGTATCCCCACGAGGGTGTCACTATGTGTGTGTGTGTGTGTGTGTGTGTGTGTGTGTGAACCTCCTATACTTATGAACGACTTTACCGATTTCATCGTGGTTGGCCCATTTGAAAAAACATGAACGAACTTGGATTTTGAATACAATTTTGACGGATTCCGATAGATGGATTTCAAGATATCTCAAAAAAACCGTGAAAAAATTTGAGAAAAATTTTTGTTTTCAAGTTGCTTTTTTGGAATAACTTTTAAACGGCTCGGTCGATTATCTCCAAAAACTAATCAGCTCTTGATCTTGAAAAATCACGTCAATTGCCGCTTGACCAATCAAAATCGGTTAATTCGTTCAAAAGATATCGTGAACGAAAGAAAACCAAAAAAAGTGTTTTTTTCGGAAGTACTCCTAAATTTTAACGTTCGATCAATGCGAACTTAAAAATTCTTTACGAGGCTTAAAAGCGGCGTTGAATGCTGCCAGTCACTTGAAAATCAGTTCATTCATTGGAAAGTTATTAAAAGTTGTACATTAAAAACGATGTTTTATCAAACTTCTATCGGACATGCAGTAATGCTGTGAAGAGGGAAAGAACAGGAGATAAGGTGATTATTGAACTACTGATATTTGACATCAATGAGTTACCTGAGGGGTATTATCACATTATCACGATTCATCTGAAAAAATTTTGGGTACTCAATGACGCACGCCAAGTACGTCTAAAAAATTGTTTTTATTCGTTAAATTTATTACAAAATTTTTTCAATTATGAAAGGTCATAACGGCTACTTGGTCTGTTTTTTTTTCTGATTTTACATCTTTTTGTAAAATGATAATTTCTCCTTGGCATTTTTGTAAATCAAGAGTTGTGAACGTGTACTTGGCGTAATTTTTTACAGTGGAACTGTTTTTGTTCGGTATTATAATTTAACATTGCCATTGGGATATACCGATCCCAGTTACTGAATTTATCTACGTAAACCCGGAGGTAGTCGACTAATGGCTGGTGAGATCGCTCCAAGGCTCCGTTCGATTGAGGGTAGTAAGAGGATGTTGTTATTCTTTGAATTTTCAGCGCTTTGGCTAGTTGTTGGATTAATTTGCTTGTGAATGAGGTGCCCCTTAGGGGCTGCTGGTTATTAAGGTAAAATGTTTTTGGAGATACGGTCGAAATTGTTGAATAGCGTAAACTACTGCAAGGCATTGTTTTTTAATGTCAGTGTATCGGGTTTCGGTTTCGTGAAAGACGCGTGAGACACATGACACTATTTTCTCTCCGTCTCCTTCTAAGTCATCGTCCGCTTCTGTTGTCTGCTGACTGAGGATTCCGGATATCCCTGAGTCTGACGCGCTGACAGCTAGAATGAAGGGTTTATTAAAATCTGGGTATTTAAGAAATGAGTCTTCGCAGAGGGCATTTTTGATATAGTCGAATGCCCTTTGCGCTTCTTCTGTCCATATGAAGGGCTTAGTTTTTCGTGTAAGGTCTGTTATGGGCTTAGCCCTTTCAGCGAAATTTTTGATAAATCTTCAGTAATAATTTGCAAGTCCCATAAATTTCCTGGCTTCCGTATGATTTCTAGGTCTCGAGGCATTTTTAAGTGATGAAATCTTTTTCGGGTCTGGTTTTACGCCTTCTTTCGTTATTACGTGACCTAAATAATCTACTTCGGGACAGAGAAATTTACATTTTTCAGGTTGGAGGGTGAGACCAGCTTCTCTCAGTCTATTGAATAGTCTTTAAACTCTCACCCCATGTTCTTGTAGGGTTTTACCATAGCTGACTAAATCATCGATATAAATAAATAATTCTGTCCCTTTTAATCCGCTTAAGGTGGAATCCATCATTCGTTGAAAGATAGATGGAGCGCATTCGCGTCCAAAAGGCATGCAACAATATTCCCAGTGCCCATCTGGGGTAGAAAATGCCGTTTTTGGTGCGTCTGCGAGGTGCATTGGGGTTTGGTGGAAACCCATGGCGAGATCAAAGACGCTGAAGAAATTAGCGTTGCCTAATTGGTCTAAAATATCGATAATTAGGGGTAAAGGATAGGCATCCCCTCGAGTGATTTTATTTAGTTGCCTAAAGTCGATAACCATTCTGTATTTTTTTATAGAAGGGTCATTAGATTTTTTTGGTACAATCCATAGAGGTGAATTGTACGGAGAGTTAGATTTCCTAATTATCCCTTGTTTTTCGAGATTTTCGACCTGCCTGGCGATTTCTTCCCGATGTTCTGGGGGAAATCGATATTGTTTTATTCTCACCGGTTCGTTGGTGGTGGTTTCTATCCGGCAGGTGAAATTTTTAAAACGGCCTAGCTTATCTCCGGGGAGGTGAAAGACATCGTGATTGTTTTTAATAAGAGTGTGAACTTGTTCTTTTTCCTCCTCATTGAGGTTATCTACTGGTATTTTCTGGAGTAGAATCTTTATACGTTCTTGTTTATCTATTATACGGTTGGGGTTTTCTATAGAAGGGGTGTCGGATTCGTCCCCCTCTGAACTAGGATCATCAAATTCAAAATCCTCGAGTGTTTGAGGTCCTATGTCTATGTCTACCGTGTTTGAATTTAGGTTAATGATCATGCACATGGCGTGCCCGTCATCTATCTTGACAACTGCTTCTTCTCCGAGTACCCCGTTCGGAAGGTTCATTCGGGGGAGGTATCCCTCGTCTTTTTCGAAACTTTGGATTGGTACTGCTACTGATACTCTCATCCGAGGTGGCAAGGTGTAGCTGGAAGAAGGCTTTGTTTCAAGGCTGAAAGGTGTTGGTTTAGAAGGGCAGGACAATAAAACTAGGGTTTGTTATCGTAAGAGATTTCAGCTTTTTCGGCTTCGAAAAAGTTGTTTCCTAAGATTCCCACTCCAGGGAATGGTAAATCTTCTAGGCAAACTTGGAATTCTATTTCAATATTGAGGATTTTTAATGTGGTTGCTCCTAAGGTTTCGAAGGTACTATCACTGAGTCCTCGAAATCTCCTAGCTTTTCCGGTGTCGATAATTATTTCGGGTTTTAAAGCGGATGCATTGATGAGGCATACATCCGCCCGGTATCGATGAGGAAGCGCTGAAAATTGCCTAGGAGTGAGTTACACGAAACGTATATTTTTGGCCCAGTTCCTAGAGCGAGGACCTTTTTCTCTGGGAACTTTCTTGGGTTAATTATTGGGATTGGAGTATTGGTTTATTTTTCATTACTAAGGTGTTCCAGTAAAATGAGATGGTTACGCGTTCCTGAATAAAGAATTCATTTCCGAGAATGGCCTTATAACCTCCGGGTGGTTCCGGTACGAGATGGAAAGTAATTTTGACTCCGAATATTTTTAGATTTATGGAACCGGTTATGGGCATTGAGCTAGTAGCGATGCCTCCTACTATTCCTGTATTTTCAATGTTACAGAGGACTTCGTCGCATAGTTCTTCGATGCAGAGTAAGTTGAGGTCGGAGCCGGTGTCCAGGAGTGCGTTTACCCCTCCATTGTGAAGTGCTGGGCTTCGTATATGGACCGTGGGGCCTTTTCCGGTTGTTAGACATTTTGGTTCGTCCTTCCTTGGGCTCGTAGTTCTCCTGCCGTCATCAATGGTGGGTTCTGCTGAGCTGATAGCGGTATTCCGTTGTTCTGATCGGGTAGTTGTTCCAATCTCCGGAGGTTTATCGTTTCGTTCGTGGTCGATTGGTGTTCTAAGTCTTGCCTCTGGGTGTTTTGGAGGATTGATCGGGGGTATTGATTTTGGAAACCCCGATATGGGCCCCTTTGGTACTGATGGTAATTGTTGGGGTTCCTCGATGGTGTAGTCGGAGATGGGACGGGCATACTCGTCATTGCCTCCGATTGACGAGCGCCCATCCCGTTTAAAGGATCGTAGGCGTCTTGACGTTCTCCCATTGGGCAAAACGGACAGTTACAGACTATCGAAGGGTCCTTTTTGTGCCGTAGTTTCGCTTCTTCGGAATCTTCGTCGTCTTCGAAGCGAACCGCTCTCTTAGTGGGACCGTTTACTCTAGAATGATAACGATTTTGGTTAAAATTTTGGAAAGTTCGTTGTCGATAATAATTTTCATTTCTTGGTGGATATTGGGGAGTTCGTTCGGGTCCGAACGCGAAAGTAGAACCTGAAATCTGTTGTTCCCTCTGATAGTTCGGACCATAGTAATTTTCTTCGTAAGTGTCCGGATATGGGTCTTCGTAATAGTCAGTCGGATGTATTGGTCCATGAGCGTTTGTCTCTTGGGCCTGTCTGTATTCTTGGTATGATAAAGTGCGAGGCAATTCGCGATAATTACCTCGGTCATCGTAGTCACGAGAAGATCTCGGCATTTGTGGTAATCGCGTTACCGTCTTGTCCAGTTCGTCTATGGAACTCCACCGAGGTGGTAGAGATTCACTTGGTATAAGTCCGTCGTCTCTCATTGCACGTCTACGGTCTGGTCTTCTGTACGCGTTATTATCAATGGCCTTATACATGTCATCTGAGGTTTCGGCTCTTCTATGATTGCATAGGCATCGTAAAAGTCNTGGAGGATTGATCGGGGTATTGATTTTTTGGAAACCCGATATGGGCCCCTTTGGTACTGATGGTAATTGTTGGGGTTCCTCGATGGTGTAGTCGGAGATGGGACGGGCATACTCGTCATTGCCTCCGATTGACGAGCGCCCATCCCGTTTAAAGGCTCGTAGGCGTCTCGACGTTCTCCTTTTGGGCAAAACGGACAGTTACAGACTATCGAAGGGTCCTTTTTGTGCCGTAGTTTAGCTTCTTCGGAATCTTCGTCGTCTTCGAAGCGAACCGCGCTCTTAGTGGGACCATTTACTCCAGAATGATAACGATTTTGATTAAAATTTTGAAAACTTCAATGTGATTTTCATTTCTTGGTGGATAAGTTCGTTGGGTTAGAACCTGAAACTGATAATTCGGACCGTAGTAATTTTTTTCGTAAGTGTCCGGATATGGGTCTTCGTAGTAGTCAGTCGGACGTATTGGTCCATGAGCGTTTGTCTCTTGGGCCTGTCTGTATTCTTGGTATGATAAGGTGCGAGGCAATTCGCGATAATTACCTCGGTCATCGTAGTCACAGAGGATCTCGGCATTTGTGGAATGTCGGTTACCGTCTTGTCCAGTTCGTCTATGGAACTCCACCGAGGGTGGTAGAGATTCACCTGGTATGAGTCCGTCGTCTCTCATTGCACGTCTAAGGTCTGGTCTTCTGTATGCGTCATTTTCAATGGCCTTATACATGTCATCTAAGGTTTCTTATTTTGCATAGGCATCGTAGAAAGTCGGGTAAGTATTCATATAAAGTAGTGGCCGCTGTTTTTTCAAAAGTTCGTTTTACTACGGCCCTATCATCCGCGGGAGCATTAAGTTCGATACGCCGGACCATTTCGCTTAACCGATAATAGAAATCTTCAATATTCTCGGATTCTTTCGGAGCTGCAGCAGCTAGATTTTTCTGCCACGTGATATAGGGGTCACCCCTTTTTAATTTTCGCCCTAAGACTAGTAAAATATCCTCTACGGAAGCTAATTCTACATGTTCGATTAATCTTTTGGCTCGTCCATATAATTTTTGGGCTATACGGCGCGCAAAAAGCCTTGGTTATCAGCTGGATGCTGGGTAACCAGTTTCTTACTATTCCGTCGAATAATTCAAAGTCTTTTACTGCGTTTGGACCTTCTCCGTTAAAATACGGGAGCGCGTCGTGTAATTCTTTCGCAAGGGTTTGGATTTGAGTATTGAGATTCTCCTCGTTTATAAGGTATCAACGCGGAAGGTTCTTCTTTCCATGGCTCCAAACGGGAAATCGTTAGAGCAAGGCACGAAAAACGTTCCGGATTCGTCCTCGAACAGTTCCACGATTATCGTGTGGTTAAGTCGGCCTAAATTTGACTTTTCTGTATAAGGTATGTATTGAAGGAAGGGTTACAAGGGAGCTTTTGTTCTAGGAACTTAGAAAAAAAAAGAGAAAAATTTCGATTTTATTTGATTTAAATCGCGATGTATTTTTATTCGGTCACTAGGTAAGTAGGTCAACAGCTGTAGTGTACAATAACACGAGAGAAAGATTAGTTATCGCGCTCGTATCGTGTTACGGAATGTCGCGTACGGTAGTATAAGCAAGGAGGAGTTGATGAGTGAATTTATAGTAAACGATTTCACGATTGAAATAAGAGACGATTTAAATGCCTTTAATCAAACGACAAAAATTTTAACTGATTAAAAAACAAAAAAAAAACTTTCGTTTATTGTTGAATTTTATCGTGAATCACGTGTTCAACTGACTAATCAATGTTAGATAAAATTTTTGCTTGGTTAGCAGAGAGTAATTTAAAAGGTCAAGAAGGAGTTTAAAAGGAATTAATAGTAGCTGAATAATTTTCAAAAAAATTTTTTTTTTTTTTATGTAAGGGTTTAGAGTCGGTCGGATGGGTTTAAATGAACCTTAGTAGGGGTTTGGGTTTGTCGAAATTTCAGTATTTTTTCGTAAAGTTCCGGGATTGCTTTGACGTTTTCCAGAACTTTCGGACCGCTAGCCTTATTGTCGACTACCTTATTCGCGGGTTCCGAATCTTCTTCCCAATATTTAGTTTCGATAAGGGGGCGGTGGTATACTCTGCCGTTAATGAAATCTGAGTGTATCTTTTTCAGATGGTATCGATAGCCCGACCGTCTACTTTTTCCCATTGACTTTTTAGAATTTCGAGAGAATTTTTATCTCAGTTTTAATCCAAAATGGTAGATTTATTTTTGAAAACTATGAATCGCGGAACTATAATTTAATCGTTCGGCGATAGGGGATTACAGTTTTCTTATATTTAATGTGAGTTAGTAATACAAATGTACAAATATAAAAATTGTTTTATACCCCTGTGAATGTGTGGTCAAAAGAAGGTGCTAGATTCAAAGCATCCTTCTCAAGAGTTTGTGAGAGCTTCTTTCGTAAAAGAAAGTGCTAATTAAAGCACCTTTCCAGAACTAGGAAACTTCTGTGAGAGTTTTGTAAGAGAAGGTGCTAAATTCACAGCACCCTCCTCGTAAAATGTAGTGTAAATGTAGGGGATAAAAAAAATTTTTCGAAATTTCGAAATAATTAAAAAAAATTTTATTAATATTGCTTAGTTAGCAAAAAAAAAGGAAAAATTTTATTTCTCAATACCGAGTTAAAATAATTTTGCTGACTGGAGTTGAGATTGCAAATTCCGTTTGGTGTTAACCAACTCGGATATAGACGCGTCAGCGAATTCTTTTTGCGATATTTGATTGTCCAAAGAGTGTACGCTGAGGTCAAAAACCGATTGCGAAACAATATTATTGGAGTTCTATAACTTTAAAAAATTTCGGGCAGAGAAAATTTTGCAAAATATAGAATTTAAATTATGTCGAAATATTAGAGAAAATTTTCGTAAGACTCAAAATTCGTTCTACAATTAAAATTGAAATTATGTCAAAATTGAACAAAATTATAACTTGAATTTACTCAGTGAATTTACTTTACTTTACTTAAAAAAATTGAATAACGAACGAAAATAGTTAGAAGTAATTTTTTTTCTCAAACGAAGTTAAATAATTTCGTATTCGAATCCCACCGCTGCCACCAGTGTTCTTTAGGTTATGTCCAAGGGCGTTTTTAGAGCGGTAGCGTAAACGGTGGAGGTTTAGACTAACAGTTTAAAGAATACGCAACGGAGGTTTTAATTCCGTTGTTTTAATTATTTATGTGGGACGTTTTCGAGATACGAACTTACCACGCCTTCGTTTGAGACTGACGGATTTTTATGAGAGTAGATGTACTTACTGTTATAGGAACTTTATTGATGATCAGATCCGTGGTTTTAGGGCAGCTGTTAGCGCCTGTTCCTTGATTGAGCCCTTTGATTGATTCTCGCAGCGGATGGAGTAGGGTGGATTTGGGCTGCTTATTCTAAGGGCTTCTTATTTTGTGAAATTAACGAACTCGAATAGAATTTCACTTCTTTTTAAATTTTATTTTAATGAACACCTAAACTTTTACACTTCACAAATTTTATTTAATCGAAATTATATTAATGATTTTTATTTATTTGAGTTAACGTCCTTCAGTCCCCCGTAGGGTAAAGTGCGCAAATTTAGCTTTAAAAGATATTATACTTTGTAACAGGCCGCTTTTAGCGACACCTGTTAATAAGTTTATTTTTTTTACTTAATCTTTATTTTATTATTTTTATAAAAATTTTTCCAGTTAGTGCGGTAATTGGTTGGATTCGCCGCGACCGAGTCGCCCTCATGCGGGATAAGATCGATCGAAGCTCAACAGCGCGCGAAATAAATTTAAAACTGCGGTTAATTATTTAATTTAGATAATAAGTTAGTTTTAAGATAAGAAATATTGTTTGGTACGATAAGCGACGACCACTTTACCCGAGAAGAGGATCATCAACGAGCATCATCGACGTGCAATCACACCAAGTGGATCACCGACGACGGAAAGTTAACCCGAGGATAAAACGACGGACTGGTCAGTTTACGGCTGGGCGAGCGGCGCAGGCGCGGAGTTGTCGAGCTGGCTGTTGAGCGAGCCAATGCTCCAGCCAATATATCAATTAGCTGTCAATATTGAAAAATGGGACAGGAAGAGCCATCTTTGGAGAGCCAAAAGAATCAAGGGCCCAAGGAGAGGGGAGTGCAGCCAGGCGGGCTACAACCACGCGATGTTCTCCCTTCCACGTTTTTCCTCAACAATAAACGGACGCAAGAATTTGGAGATTTTGTTTTTCGTTGTTGCTTATCAACTATTGATTGATATTGTTAATTTTTTTTACTTTCCGACAAAGCCTTGCCAATTGTGTGCATTTTTTTTTTTTGGTGGTATTGCCAATAATTGTGACGCCGTGTTGAATTTACCCGGAGGAAAATTCGCCGTGGAAGCCGAGGACGACGGAACCGTGCGATCCAACCAGGATATTATCCAATTGTTGAATTTTTTTTTCTTTTGACTGCGGTGTTTTCTCGGAGGGGATCGACGCCTTTTACCAGGGTAAGTGGTCTCGTCTTTAAGATATCTCGTGGGATCAACCCACTCGAATTAATAATAAATAAAAAAAAAAAAAAAAAAAAGAAAACAAAAATATTACGAATGACTTAACTTTTTTAGTTAGACTTGGTTTGCTATGTTAGTTTTGTATTATTCTGAAGATTATCCCACGAGGTATCTCTGGTACCAATTTCATTGTTGTAGTGATTATTCACATACTCGAGTGTTCGTGTCATAATCCCGAAATTTGAGCTTCGGTCGTGCGGTAAAGCGACGGTTGGAATTTGTGTGTTGACAAAGATATTAAGCATAAATAAAACTTTTTGCCGTGACCTTGTTGGAATTCCAGAAGTAAATTTTTTTTTTTTTGATTGTATTCATTGCGACGGTATCCGAGATATCTAGGATATTTGATTTGTTTAATTTAATTAATTAAAATATATTAAAAATTTTGCGACGATTAATTTATCCAATTTAATTAAGTATGCGTAATTAAACACTTTTGGGACGAATAATGTGTTGGATTTAAGGAATTGTTATTGATGAAGTATTTTTTTTTTATTTTAATCCTGATCATTAGCTAACAAATGTGCGATGATTAAGTTGCCTAATCTAATTAATTATTGTCAATTAGATTTCTTTGTTCTTGCGGAAAAATAAACTGTTTGGTTAATTATAAATTACTAATTGCACAATTTAGCAGCGATTAATTTTTGGCTTAATTAATAATTCACAATTAAAGTATTTGCGACGAGACTTACAGTCTATTTAAATAATTACTCGTAAGTAAATCAGAGTGCGACAATTAATGGTGTAACTCAACTGATTATTGTGAGTTAGATTTTGCGACGGTTATTTTTTTTGGATTTTTTTTTTTGATAGCGATTGAAATTGAATGCGAAGTTGATTTTAATTCTTGCAAAGGGTTAATTACGATCTATTAAATTAATCGCGGCATACGACTTTGGCACATTTTTTTTGGGAATATTATTGTTAATGGATGAACTGTGCTTTTGTTATTGAGATTTTTTGGACATTTGGCTTTTGTTAATAAATCCTTGCGACTTGTCGTTCAATGAAATTAATTATTAATGATCAAATTAATTGCGGCGTGCGAAAATTTGGCCTATTGATTATTGTGACTTTGTTATTCCGGCGACCATTTAATTTTTTTTGTTTGTCAATAAACTCGAATTAATAATAAGATTTCGGCGAATTATTAGCCCCGGACGATCGTTCCTAGTTCCTCTTTAATTAGGTTGCACCTTTTACCCGCCACCCCGATGAAGAGCTTCGATCCGAGTAAGCCGGACACGACGTGAGTGGAGCATAGCTCCTGGCGCCCAACAATAATAGAGCAGATAGGCCAAGTTTATTTATTTCGGACTTCGGCCTCGCTAACGCACGAGGTCGAAAAACCCGTTATAACTTATTGAACGAACTCTCGTCTAAGTGCAGGGCAAATTAGAACTTTGAGAATTCGGTTCTCTAGATTTTAATTAAAACTAATACGTGGCCTGCCGGTTGAACCGAGCCTGAACTCGTCTTAAGTGCAGCGCAAATTAAGATAAGGGATTTATACAAGGCACGGGCCCGTCAGTTAAACGCGGAAGTCAAATTAACTGCTCAAAGACAAGGCGTTGGCTGTTGATCGCCTTTTTAAATACTCGCGGTGCTGAGATTGCAGAAGTCCCCGCTAGTCAACCAGCAGTCGCGTAGCTTATATTTTATTGTGGCTTTCGCGCATGGAGAAGTCTTCCATCTGCGTGGGTGATTTAAATTTAAAGAAAAATTTTGGGGTGGACATAACACTACTAAGGTCATGAGCTAGGGGGGAACTTTTGAGATTGGAACTCGTCTTACACTTTTCTGGGCTCAGCAGAATAATACACTTAAATATTGAAAACATTCATTGGTAAACGCCGGACTCGAACCCGGTCCAATGCATGTAGGAAAGCAAGGTCCGGAACCGATAGGCTACTGCGCGCCTATTATTTTTATTGTTATTATTATTATCAAAATTTTGGTTTTTTCCCAAATTTTAAAAATTTGTTATTCACTCTTCTATTATCTAATATAGTAATATTCTTCCTCTTCTTGAGGTTTATTTCCGCGACCTCTTTAACGGCATTGTTGACCTCCTGCCAGAGAGCTGCCTCTTCCTCGATGAGGTTTCTGTCTTCTTCTGTATCCAAAGCAATGAGGGAGATATCTTCGTCGATTGATATGACAGGAATCCCCGGCTTAGGCTGCTGTACTGGTCCCAGTAGTTTGTTGGCGTCGCTCATAGCAGATGATAGCACCTCGTTTAGCGATGGTGAGAACTCCTCCATGTCATACAGGGGAGTTAAATTTTTCTCACCAAAAATATCTGATAGAGAATGTTCTTCCAGCTCTTCAGTTGAATACTCTGTAATGAAAACAATTATTTTTAAACATA
This sequence comes from Cotesia chilonis, assembly GCA_018835575.1. NCBI lineage: Eukaryota > Metazoa > Arthropoda > Insecta > Hymenoptera > Braconidae > Cotesia > Cotesia chilonis. The sequence continues at coordinate 1,132,575 of RJVT01000032.1, forward strand.
AATAAATGAATAATTTATAAATTATAATAACACTAGGATTGTGTGAATGATTTACCTTTTTCACGAAGGAAAAAATTCTTTGTATATTCGAAGAAGTATTTTCTACTCCATGATCAATAATATCCCGTAAGCCACCTTGTCCTCTAAACGTAATTAAAAAATAAAATTTTCTGAGTTATTATTAAAGTACCAAAAATTAACAGAAATTTATTATTACCTTGGTGAGGATACAGGATACGTATTTCATGGTGTAAATTTAATTCCTCTTCCGTAAAAGTTTCGTTAACATCTCGTACAAAATTTTTCGCCAATATAACTAATCTCTCCTCACTGCTAAGGAATTTAGGACTACTCGCGTCACGACAATCGGAATGGTACACAGTACTCAACAACTCTGTATCACTACACCCACATCAAAAATCGGTCATTTCCATTTCAGAACACTGACTGTTTACTAAAAACGCAAAAACAGGACTAAGGTTATCCTTAAAACTAAAAAGTCACAAAGAGTCTTTATATCTCTCTTACATAATTTTCTTAAAATCAATTCAATACTGTTATTTTCTGCTCACTATAGCAAAGGTTTAGCGGGTAATCAGGAAAATAGTCTAGTCCACATCCCCAAAAATTGTCTTCCCAAACAACTTTCACTCTCATAGCATGGTCCACCACCCCAAAATCTAGACAGGCCGGCCTTTGCATTATAACTATTTTTGTACTAGGACTGAACTGCATCAGGAAACAGAGATGTTCTAGATCAATCTTTTTTGGTAATTTATGCATATGCTGGAAAGTAGAAACACATGCTAAACTACGTAAAGTCGGAGGATCAGTTTTAGTGTTCCAAGAAATATTCGCTTTATATTTGTTTTTGACTTCTATTGGTATACAAACTTGTTGGATTTCTATACTTTTTTCAAAATAGTTGAAATCTTCATCTATCAAAACCGAAAATCTCCAGTTGTGAATATGAACCCTATAAAGAGTCGATTTTTCACGTTTGTCACAGTCATTTAATGCTTTTCGAATACACATTATAGACACACTAAACTTGTCTATAGCATTATTAAGTTTAAATCTTTTTTTAACAGGTCTGAGTCTACGTTTTACTAACAGCTCTTTTAAGTTTTTGGTTGCCAGTAGTTTAATATAATATAGTTGGAATACCATTATGATATAAATCTGAATGTGATACTAGAAGTTTAAGAAAAATTGAAAATTGTTTATCATACCCCCTCCCCTTTGCCCTCTTCTAACATTTACCCCCACTCATCTCATATTGAAAAATACCAACTCACTCAATGATTAGTCAAATCCCTGCCTCCCCAACCAGAAGGAAAGACTATAAATAAGCAAATATCCGTCCTTTAACGCTCTATTAAAAATTCCTGTCTTAATAGTAGACAGTAGTCAGTATATCTACCTCACAAGTTTGTCATAATGGACATAAGTCAATTTATTTATCTGTCAAAAGTAGTTCCCTTAAATAAGTCACAAACAAAACAACTGTGGTGTGGTTTAAAATATATTGAAAACAGATTTCAATCTGTAATACAAATAATCGCTACTCATTCTAAAAAGATAATACAATTAAACCTGAACGAATAAAAAAAGCTGTGCTCCACGAGTGAATCATTTGCTAACTATTTCTACAAAGAAGAAAACAATAATTTCTTTTGCATGTTCTGTCCAGTACAGTGTGAAGACCTACGTATAGAGTTTTCCACGTTTAAAAAAGACCGGTGTATTATATTATCTCATCAAGATACGCGTATTTTTTTACTCGGACAAGCTACAACGAATCTTGAATCAGTTCGTCAGACTGTTAATTATGGGGATGACCACATTGAACAGTTACCTATCGCCGAATACATTAATTCAGTTGAAGAAAATATATCAAGATATATTCTAAAAAATCTGCTGCCCAACACCAGAGAAACACCAAACACAAATACAATATTAAAATATTTTGAAAAACATTTCCTGGAATTATTCAATTATAACGAGAGGACGCCTTCAATTCACACTAATCTTGGAGATATCGGGTTTTCATTTTTTCGGGATCTGCTATACCACCATGAAGAATTGGTTCAAAGAATAATACACAAAGTTGACAACCAGATGTCTCAACGCCACAACCTGTATTATAACGCTGACGAAGGACAAGACATCTGCTATTAATATGGACACAATATTTTTACTATTATTATCATTATCACTATTGTCACTACTATCTTTAGTGACATTATTATTACTAAGATTATTAAAATTTCTCGATGAAAAAATCTGTTTTTATAAAGTTGTAACTGTGGGCGAATTCGACGAATAAAAAAACAAAAATATTATACACCTGCTATTTATTATTTAATTACATATTTTATATCAGATATAAATTTATCATTTAAATCTTAATCTATAAGATCATTAAAACCTACATTACAATAATAACTATCTAAATTATAATTTTGCTGTTCTAGCAACTAATAGTTAATCCAATGGCCATGGCTATCGTCACTTACAATATTAAATTTTTCCGTATACATTCTTCGCGATAGAATCTCACACTCAATTAAATACCATAAATTACAATCTGCATATTTCTCTCGCATATCATAGAAATGATAAGTTCTTACAATATTTTTCATTTCACTATTATGCGCTTGACAGTATTGATATTTTTTATGGCAAAAATTTTTACATGGCGAGTTATAAACATATGCTCGACATGGATGAATAGGAAATACAATTTTACTATATAAATATGTAATCATCGTATTCCATTTATACATATACATGAAAAAAGTATTAATCCACATTTTTAATTGAACTTGATTCAGTAAACAATAAGATTCTTGCTTTAACTACGTAATATGCTAATACGGATACACTTTTCTAGTATAACGTCTAGAGATCCTTGACATAGAGGTTTCAATTTACGAACCTTAAGCATCTCTCCCCCCACCTCCTCTGAAAACATTATCCTCAACCAATTACCCATGACTGCTGTCAATCAAAACATCTGATTTTCTCACACTTTTTCTAGACTCCCGGCAGGCCACCGATTTTCCTTTAAAAACTGTCCTCCTCCTCAAAGATCATTAACCTCACCCCATTATTCATGACCGCTGTCAATCAAAACACCTGTCTCCCTCACACTTTTCACAGACCTCCCGGGGAGCTGGCGCCAGCCTAACGAGGGGGAAATAGGGGAAATGTCTTGCTCTGAGCGCCCCATACTACTACCGTGTATAAACGCTTAATACTATCTCTCACTTAACACTCTTCGAAATATTCCCTGAAAGAGAGATTCATCATAAGTCAGGGTCGTTTTTACTTCACACATCATCTAAAGATCAATCACTATACTTAGCACACCGTCTAAAGACCATAAAATTACTCTGCCCACAGATTCATCATTGAGTAGAGATTATTTATTAACATATACCTAAATAACTCCGTAGTACACTTATAACCCGTACAATCTTCATACCCATCACCCACATATAACTTCATTGACCTTAAAATTTATAGCAATTTTTCCAACAAATTAATAGAAATATTCAGTCACGAACACAGAATAATTCACATAATATTTTCAAACTAATAAACTGATTCCGTAATAATTCTGAACTTTGAATGCAATTTTGGTAAATAATTAATCCCTACTTCCCTACTAATATTATATGTGTGAATGTAAGTTTGTTTGTTACGCTTTCAGACAAAAACTACTTAACTGATCATCATGGAACTTCATACACATATTCCTGAAGGTATTAGAAGTAGCATAGGATACTTTTCATTATTGGAACATAATGATCTTCGATATTTATTGAAAGGCTTCAACGCGAACGAAGTCGCGAGTAGAATCTTGTTAGAAATAATATCTCAACAATTTACCAAATATATTTGATTAATAAATTCTTAAATGTAAGTTCGATCTTACCAAATGAGTTTCTAAGAATTAACATTTCCTACTAACTAATTTCGAAAATAAACCTTAAATCTATCTCAATTTTAAGTTATAACTAGTGCGACAAAGTTCTTATTCTCAGGTTAGCGGTAATTTTCCAATTTGGTAAAATTACCAATCGGATAACTACAGCACGTAAACAATTTCAGACTTAACATGGTCTACTCTGAGATTATTAATCTGATCAGTGCCGAAAATTGAAATCGTTAAGAGCTTTATCGAGACAAGGATGCTTTTTTAGTAGATTTCATAGAACTCTAACTATTGCATGGGTCCTCATGACGGAACTTTTGAAAAATTTTGCTATATTTTGTAACGGATTTGAACCGTCCCTTGGTCACCCCTTTATTTAGAATTTATAATTGAGGGCACCAGTGGAATTTTTATCACGGTTTCCAGAACCGGTCCAAGCAAGAGAGATATCACAGGGTAGAGAGAAATTATAAAATTTGACATAAATAAAAGCAATTAAAGTTGGCATTAATTATAAATTAATTTTAAGAAATTGATAACAATTAGGTCTTATTTCAATACCCACACACACACTCATACTTATAAAAGTTACTTATTCCTGACAGTACCCTCATAAGGAGCATCTATACCGCAGTTTCTAACTTAATCGCGCTGTCCACAGGACCCTCACGCTCTAAGACTCTAGATATGATCCTCGGTGGTCACCCGGACCCCTGCCCAAGGTTCATACCGTCCTTAGCCCTCTCGCTGTCCACAGGACCCTCACTACGGGACTAAGGAACCTGAAGTCGACTAGGACAGAGGAGGATACCATGACACTAGTCGACAACCTGCTAATTCTAACCTCCTCGACAGCCCGTGAACGAGGAGTATATACTGTAAATTATTTTCCATACACACACACACACAATTCTCAATAAAATAATTTTCAAATACATACTTGACTCTAATTTACAATTACTTTAAAATCCAAAATACTTTTTACAACTTAACTTCCTGGGAATCAAATTTCCCGGTCCCTAGCTTGACTTCGATAAATAATTTTATTTAAATTTTGGTTGCTTAATTAATAATATCACAGTAGCGTTTTATTCAACCAATATGTTAGATTCATTAAAATTTACTCGAATTTAAACTGCCTGAATAATCGGCTTATGTCTATTTTGAATTCCAGTCAAGATTTGCGACTTAGTCTTCAACTTGGTAAAAATTTCCCAAGGCTAAATTTTATGTTGATTAATTTTGAACTCATCGTACTGGAATTTGACAAATTTATTTATCGAAGTTTATTGAACAAATTTTCTTTTGTTGATAATTTTCTATTGTAATTTTGTTTTATAAATTAATTTACTGCTTAACAATTTTAATATTCTAACTTTAATTTTCTACTTAATTTAATTACTAATTTTAATTTTAAATTTTAATTCATTTTTACTTGTTGATTTTATTGGTCCATTTAAATCTAACTTGGACAATTTTCTAATTTTAGTTTCCTTTAGTTTTATTTTAATTCCTAATTTGTAATAAATTCAATCGACAGAATATCGCTTATATAAATGACGCAGTTAACTCAAAATTGTCGATATCAAAATTTCTGATTTGTAAATTTTAGTCTAAATTTATTTGACCAATTTTATAATGATTTTATTTCTAAATTTAACCTCTTTTATTTTTGAATTTGAAATTTTCCAACTTATTAAATTTCTATTTGTTCGAATTTTATTTTAACTAATTTTGACTTCGATTTATAATTTAGATATTTCACTTAAATTCGAATAATTAATTAACTAATCAAGTAGGGTGATTGGAAGACGGAACCTGGCCTGTGCCTAGAGTTTCCGGGGACGCAATAATTTACCGAGGTTAAACTTTTGTACCTGAGAATTTTTTGACGACTTCTTTTCTTTATTCGGGTCTCTTGTCGTCCTCGTGGACTTCTAATAGAGGCAACTTTGTCAGCCAAATCTCACGACTTCCTCGGTACTCGGGTTTACTTGCGTCGCAGCTCGGGATATTTTGAGATGAAAGAATTTTTCTCTATATAAAAAATTCATTTATCAATTCACCAAAACCTTGCGGATAAGAATTTAGTCAATTGATTCTCTAAATTTATTTATTAGGACCACCAGCTCTCGGAAATCCGCTTCCTTACGGATGACGTATTTAGTTTTAGATATTTAGAATGAATAGAGCGTTGTAGAAAGAGTATGTAGTTTGATAGGAAGTCTCACGTGTGCCAGTAAATATTCTCTGATTACTTACAATATATGGAAATGATAGTTTTACAAGATCCTGATTAATATAGCAGCCCGTGAGGTATCAGTTTATTCCTTAATAGTATTCGTCCTTCAAGAATGTGTAGGTGAAATAATCTTAGTAGATAGGTAAATTCATAGCAATGATGGTATACGATTTATAACAAAATAACTATTTTATTCCACACACTAATGATTTACTTAACATTTCTCGAATGCAATAAATGCTTGAAGTATTAATTATAATAGTAGAACTTAAATTAAACAGTAAGGAACTTTTAGAATATATAAAACGTAATAATTTGCTTAATTAATAATTAATAAATAGTAGTATAGAGAGTTAGAAATTTAGCGTGATTGCTAGTTTGGGGTTGGATCGAAGTCTGACCAATATTTTCGGTGCTGTCGCGTGGGCCGTTTATCCCCACTCTTTTTCAAGACTCTACCGCCAAAAATTAAGAAAATCAACACAACGAGGGTTTTCAGACAGTCAGTTGAAGGCTGAGCAGAAAAGGACAATTTGCATTGTCTCAATTTAGCAATAATTTATCTGGAATTTCAGGATAGTTAGAATGGTTTTTATTGGATATTTAGGCTGGCTAACTGCCTAGCAATAAATATCAAGTTTATATATTCAAATAATCGCTCTGAAGGTTCCATAGGAATCTCAGAGGAATATTAATATTTACCTTGTATTTCCAAAATCTCGTGCTGGTTGCTCGGGCTCCGGCTTCATAATAACATTTTTCCGTGCGGCAACTTCACTTGTTCCTCGTGTGGGATTATCCCCACCCGCGGAACGCTTATTTCTGTTATGTCTGAAAAAGATAATCTTAGAATTTGGTAGCTAGACTATCGGAAGTTCGGATAACAGATGAATTTCCCTAACGAAAGGATCGTTAGGTTTTTAATTTATGGGTTCGCGAAGGTGAAAACCCCAGAGAGGGCCCCTTGGAATAGACAATCGACCTCGGAAATAGTGATAATAACCTCCACTTACTATTACGAATCTGAATTGAATGATGATTCGGCCTTTGATTGGACTTTATACCTTTGACTTTCGCTGCTTGGCTTCTCCCTTCCTCCATCTGACTGGAGATTGAAGATCGACAGTTGAAGGATGAATAGCTTCTTAATTTATAAATGATGGAACACTTCGATTCGGGTTTTTAGTTTATATATTCTAATTAACTGGCCCTATGGGCAAACACGTCTTAATTTACACTTATCACTTATTAACTAATAACAATATAAAACAAGTTGAAGGTTTATATGAGTTCGTAACCGGAGTAACGACTCCGGCAAACAAAAGTTCGCCGATGATAATTCACAAAAGAAAAGATAATTTGAGAGTGGGACCAGGTCACCGGAACTGCGGGAATCTCGATTATCGTAAAGACGAATCGTGACTCGAAGAATCACTATCACAGAACTTGGAAATACCGTTGAGGAAATCGAAATGAATAATTAGGGAAAAGATGACTAATTAATTTAATAATTGAAGTCTGCCGATACGTGTCGGGGTATAGGACTCACCCGGGCTTTAAGGCAGAACTTTTACCTTGTAAATAAGCTCGTGAATTATGGTGTTCGCGGTTTTTATCACATCGGTCGCGATTGAAAAGAGGGGCTACTAATTAAACAATTGGTTCTTTTGATGAGGTGACAATGCGCGATAATGTGTATTCTTCAGCCACGAGTGAGTTGTCGCGCAGTCCTGGTTGTGGTTCCCTAAATATGCAAGCGCTGCACTTTTCGGCGGAAATGGGAGGCCCTGTATTATATACGGTATGTCGGATATAACATTTCCTAGGCCCCGGAACTTATGTAAATGTTATTTCTACTGCGCGAGCATCCTAGACCACAGTGCTCTGTGATCTGTCGATAACTAACCACGGCTAGGGTGAGGACCTTCAACGGGTAATGAAGGAGCCCCGTGACAATTTCGACTATACTCGTCGAGCTGAGTCGAAAAATGCATATGGATCAAAAGTTTATATATGTATATATACATATCAGATATAATGCGGCTTGTCACGACGATAGCGTCGCCAATTTACATCGGATCTTTACCAAACTCAACATAATTATTCTACAGATAGATAGCGAAGTCAAGTTCGTAGATGAGCTTAATCGGTCAAGTAATTTAGAAATGCCAGGATTTAAAAATTTTCAAAATCATAAAAATACATATTTTTTCACTTTCTTACTCGTAAGACTTTTGAATGGGATAACTTATCGAATTTCTGTAAATTCTATCTGAAAGCTCTTTAAATAAGCTTCGATTTGAGTATCATATTATATGTATAGTCTCAAATCATGGTCTATTCCGCTATGCTATATATGAAATTTGCTGTTGCACTCGTTTTACCAAACGTCATCCACAACTTATCGTTGTGGTTTGAAAATTTAAAAAATCGTTCTCTGTGAAACTTCTATCAGATTTATGAGCTCGAAGAGTATTTTCAATAAAGACTTATGAGCTCGAAGACTATTTTCAATAAAATTGATAATATTTAATAATGAATTGTATAATTTTTATTTTTTACAAATAGTATCTCTGTAATTTTAAATTTAAAGAAAGAAAATTTTGGAACAAGTCATCAAAAAAGGTTATGTTTCCTCATTAAAAAAATATTTTAATTATTCAGTAAATTATGACAGAATACTTTGTCTGTAAATGTCACATTCTTTCTTAATTATATCTCAGTGAAACAAATATTTTATTAAAAAATTGTTATTAATGAAATATCATCATTATCGATGAAGTATGTTTAGTTGGAAAAATGGTCCATATTCATTACCGCGATCGTCGTTTCCGATCGCAGTAATTTTTGGATTTTTATTACATTTATTATGAAATCTACTTCCATTTCGACTGCCGAATGGTCTTTTTTAACTACTTTTTTTTTCGGTCTCATCGTGAAACTTTGTTGCAAGTACCCAAAAATGAAATTCATCGAAAGTTTGGGCCCTTAATATTAATATTAAGTCCATGACAGAGGCCTGTAAAGATTTTCCATTAAAAAAACACAGAAACTCTGATCATTTCATCTTTAAATTTCTGAAGCTCCGTGGCATTTTACAGCAACGTTTCAACCATGGACAAATTTTTTTTTTAAATTGAATGCTCTACAGAAGTGTCCATTACGGCTAAGCTGTAACTCGAACCGGCGAGGTAGTACAAGGCGTCTAAACTTAATTTTTCCATGAAATTCGCGTTTTTTCGGATTTATCTCGTGAATGACAAAAGCTATTGTAAACATTAAAAAAAAAACTTGTAGGAAATTCAATTTTCTACAAACAAGGTCCTGAGCACCAAGTCGCTGAAATCAGTATTTGCGGAGGTATTTATTGATAGTTTCTGTAATTTCAAATTTTTATCGAAAATCGCGTCAAATTATAAGGAATATCTTTTTTAATTTCCCGCTAAGAAAATCAAAGATTATGACTATTCTCGCGATGGTGTGTGTGTGTGTGTGTGTGTGTGTGTAAACCTCTCATAACTTTTGAACGGCTTGACCGACTTAATCGCGGTTGGTGTCATTCGAAAGGGCTTGACGGAACGTAGGTTTTGAATATACTTTGGACCGATTCGGATCAGTAGATTTTGGGAAACTTAAAAAAAAACTACGAAAAAAAATTTTTTCAAATGTCGTTGTATTGGAATACCCTTTAAACGGATTGACCGATCGCTTCTAAAAACTAATCAGCTTTTAACATTAATGAACCACGTCAATCGATACCAAGCCGGTCAAAATCGGTTGATTTGTTCGTGAGTTATCGTTGACGAAAGACATCGAAAAAAAGTGTTTTTTTCGAATTACACCAAAACTTCTGGTCTGATCAATTTGTGTTTAAAAATGCATTATAGAATTTGAAAAACTGCGTCGACTGCTGCCAACCACGTGATAATCGGTTTATTCATTCAAAAGTTATTCCGGTTTGAAAATTCACAATATAGTGTTTCATTAAACTTCCATCAAAATTTTGAGCTCGGAGAGCTCAAAACTATACGAAAACTATATTTTTGAGCTCGAAAACGTAATAAGTACAATTTTGGGTGCTCAATTACAAAACTAGCGGGAAGTTGTAGGGATGGTCTTCAGGGTCAACCGTTTTCCTAATTTTTATCCATCACTACTTTCTAAACTTATTACTTTTTTTGTAAAGATGAAACGGTAAATTTTCGATTTAAATCTGAAATTACTTGAAAATCTGAAAACCTACCAATTAATAGCTTGGTGACTAAGATAGCGGACATGAGACTATTGGAGTTGTCCACAGAATTATTTATTTCTGCTGTTAGCTGATTTTTTGCTCATTTCAATCAATTGAAGTTTGACCAATCATTGTGATCGACACAGTATGAAATGTGACAAAAGATGTGATATTAAGTTGATGATACTAAGACATATGCCTGAGAACATGCAAATAAGGCGTAAGAAACGTTGCTAAATAATAAAGTGTCTTAGCGTTTTCATTAAGCTACTATATCCTCTTAACTTTAATTATATCTATTTACTGAGTGTACACTAGTCACAAAAATTGAAGGATATAAAAAAATTTCAAATTATTGGGTGATTTTCAACGAGCTGTAACTCCGAGGAAAATGGTCGTACAGAAAGAAAAAAAAAAACAAATTATTGCTCCAAGTGCCTAGTTTTTAGACATGATCATAAAAATTTTTCGTCATGTTCAAGCCTGTAGACTTTTTTTTAGACGAGAAAAAATTTGGAAAATTTTTGTTTCAGTCGTTTTTTTAGGATTACTTCAGACCTGGACATGACAAAAAATTGTGTTTAAAAAACACATTTTTAAGCGTTTCAAAATCAAACTTAGCGTTAAGTTCTCGGATTGGCCTGCACGGCCAACCGACGGAAAATTTTTTTTTTCATGATTCACGCGTCAGAATGATAGAAGCCATTCAATTTACTAGAGAATAATGGTCTCCTCGGAGAAATTAAAACTAATTTTAAAATAAACTTCCTTTCGCGTTATTTATTTGCATTCGCAGAATTATAAAACTATGCTTTCAATTTATGCTTATAGTCTGTGCTAGATAATTATTTTTTGTTAAGTCTAATAAACTGTATAAATAATGCTTTCTTAAAATTTTATATTTTTTTCATCGGTGAAGCATTCAAATTTGTGAATACTTGAAATTATTTGAATCACTATCACAAATACATTATTTTTTCTTCAGGCCACCATCTCCATTGCCATCTCACAATGGCTTTCAAGAGTCAGGATTTACTACGAGTTTTGATGCTGGATCAATGGGTAGTCGGTCAACGGCAAAAAGTTTTGATTGTTCAAGATATGATGATGAGCATAAGTTAATCGCTAAATATGCTCATCGATTAGCCCAGGAAACTAAAACAGTGGTATGGTTACAAAAACATTAACAGTTTCTAGAAAATAGTTTATCATGAAATTGTAAACTCGTAAACTCGGAAGTATTGACTAGATAGTAAAAATTACTATACAATAAGAATTAATCAGTTGTCACTATGTGATTTTTTTCCGGGGAAATCACAACTTAGAGTTATGACTTTGAATTACACGTGACTTCAGTATAGCTTTTGGGTGAAACTCCCTTATGAACAGATGTGCGTACTTAGTACTCTAAGATTATATTAAGCTTAAATTGTGTATTCACGGTATATTTGTTATGTAAACACAGTATATCTACTTCCACTATGTAAAACTCGTATGCTTATGGTCGTTATGAGACCAATTTGGACCACTATGCCGATACCAAGCTTTGTTATTAGGGGTGTTTAATAAAAAGAGTTAATCATAACTTAAGACTTCCGCAGTTTTTTTAGAATCATCACACTCGACAGATGGGTAGGATCTCTAGCGGTTACACCATCACAGTTAAAATACAGTCGATTTACAATGAATTGTTGGTTGATGATTTGTTTACTCTAAGTAATCTGACTGAGAATATGAGGTGACTTAGTGAAAAATTGTTTCTTGACGAATAACCAAAACTTCACATATAACTACAAGCTTGTTGACCCTGAATATACCTGATGTAGATACAAGTATAACAAACTTATGACCAGTGAATGACCGATGAACTTAGCGACCTTAACGACATTTGACCTGAAATTCATTTGCTTAGAACGATCTTATGACAGCTAATTCGCTCTGTGATTATTAGTCCAGAAGGAATCGGTGCATGAGTACTGAAAACTATTCCACTTCGATTTTTATAAACGATCTTTTTTCAATTGTCTAAAACCAGTCAATCCAAAATCAATCCAATAAGATCATCTTAAGACAAAATGACTATAATGATCTGTATGTCAAGTCAAAATCATATGGCCTAAAGTCAAATACATGTAAACGTTTTTTTGTTGATAATTATCAGCTATTAATAACAGCTATTAATAATAAGAAACTGTAAAATAATTGCGGTAAAACTGAACATGATCCGAATCTAGCTGCTGATCTACAAGATAAAAAGATACAAAAAATAACTAAGAAAGCTGTTGTAAAATTTAAAAACTATAGAAAGATTAAGTAACGTAAAAATTGGATTATTACAGTTATTATAGAATCAGGTAATACTAAAAAAAAGTTCTTCAATAACTAAAAACAGAAAATAAACTATAACGGGTATCTTTAATCCTCGTGCGTCGTCGAGGATGAAGGCCAAAATAAATCACTTGGTCTACGGTTTAGTACCTTATGGTAGGTGCCAGAAGCAAATGCTTTGTTATCATCGTCAAGCTGCTTCGATGTCTGGGATTTATCCTCCGGGCGGTGGTTCGTAAAAGGTGTGACTTGAATTAAATTAGGAATAAGGAAAAATGTAACTTGGGTGTCGCACGTATTAAGGCGAAATAATTGATAATAAAAGAAAATTAACAAAACTTATTGTAATTCATCTCGATATAGGTTAAGTTCAACGAATCAACAAAAATTAAATCGTAGTAGTCGTTCAATAGCTTAAAACGTTCAAACAAAAATACAAGAAAGAATTGGCTAATTTATTCGATTATAATTAATTAATTTATCGAATTAACCACCAACTTGGGCAAGAAAAAATATTTATAGTCAATAACTTTGTTATTTAATAAATTTATTAAGATTAACGTATTACTTTAATCGCAGAGCAACGAAATACTTAAGAACACTTAATGATAGCGCAAAATCGAAAATTGGTCACTAATTGATTTAATCTCGAAAATTATGTAATTTATAAAAGGAAAATCTCTTTCCAGTTGATAAATAATTCTGAATATTTAATCAAAATCATCAATTCGTCCATAATTCAATACTAATAATAATAAGTACGAATAAACATTAATACTAATAGTGATTATTACCCTCATTCAAGTCATTTGTTCTAACTATAATAAACTACAAGTTAGGAATAACTCCGGCACACAAAAAAAAAAAGTTGCTTGTGCATTTGATCGGACCCATCTATCGACATGTATCTCGACCTGCTGAATCCGAAATCTGTTTGGCCTGGTCATTCTGTAGATTCGAGTAAAATGCAAAAAACCGAAAGAAAAACGGCAAGAAATTGCAAAAAACTGCAATCACAGCAATAAAAATATTCTTGTGACCCATCTCATATATCATTATCGTGTATTCTAATTCACTAAATCTATATTGTAACGGAGTGATCGTTACCCGTTAAAAGCCCTTTTATCCGCACCCGTTTAATTATCGACGGATCACAGAGCGCTGTGATTTTAAGTTCTCGTAGGCATAGTCCGAGACTCGTAAGTGAGTCCCCAAGGTGGAGGTGTCGGTGTAGTGAGAGTGGGGAGAGTAGAGGAAGAAAGAAACGCACCAAGAAATTTTGAAAGAATAATTATGAATGAACAGTCGAACCAAACACCTCGTTAAAAGTTCTCTAATCAGGTAATTATTTTTTGTTCGCTCGATCTAAGTGGAACGTAGCGATGAAACTTGACAAATTCAATGCTTGCTAGGTCAATATGTCAGCTCGCATAAGTTCGGTTTAATTCGTGATGTATTCTAATGCCAACTTGCTGTTACAGGAAAATAATATTTGAGAAGAACGTGACGCGATGTGTTGACCTGGGGCTTTGCCGCTAAATCGAATACCTCACCGAAAAGAGATTTTGTACGCAGAATTAAGACAAGGAGCCACAGCGTCAAGGGATTACTGAGAAAATCATAAAGAAACTCCAGGTACAAATATCATGCCTAAATAATTTCTTGGTGAGGCGGCATCAACCAGGCCCTTATGTCGGCTGAAGTTCATCGTCATTTCGCGTTCGGTCACAATCATTAGTTTTAACAAAATTTAAGTAATTAATTTAAGTAACCAAAATTATCAGAATAATTAAGAATTTATTGATAAAAATAATTAACAACGAATGAATAAAATGTTTAAGAACAAATTTTGTAAAATAATTAGAATAAAGTCCGGACTAAAAGTCAGGTTAAAATTAAGAATAAATTGAAGAACAAGTCAGAAATAGAATACTAAATAATTAATTAATAATACCAGAAATTTTTTTTTTTGTTTATTTAAAGTCGCATAAACTGCTAAGGTCATGAGCGACTTACTAGGGGGGAACTTTTTAGATTAGAATTCGTTTTTAACTTCTTTAGGCTCAGCAGAATAATACACTTAAATATTGAAAATATTCATTGGTGTACGCCGGACTCGAACCTGGTCCAATGCTTTTTGGAAAGCAAGGGCCGGATCCGATAGGCTACTGCGCGCCAATACCAGAAATTATTTCGGATTATTAATTAAAACACGTAGGCAGAACCAGAATTAATTTTACCAGGAATTATTTCAATTTGTTAATTCATGATTTCGGTGTCACGTGGAAAAATTGATCTCTGGTAATAGAGTTTAAGTAAAATCAGTTAATTTTGTGTCAGTTCAAATCAGTAAAAGGTTTTAGTAAAATGATTAGAAGTAAAATTAGTTCAAATCAACATAAATAATTTGAAATAAATTTTGATTGTGTAAAATAAAACAAAAGTAAAATTAGAATCAGAAAATAATTGTTAAAATCATTAAGTCTAAAGTAAAAAATAAAATACTTGTAAATTTTGCTTGGAAGAAAAATCGACAAGAGTTTGGGAGAGAATCAGCTATCTTGTCTCGCGTTAAAACGCTAAGTAGAGGACACGCAAGGTCGAGACTAAAATCTCAGTGCGTTGTGAAGTGAAATATAATCACCAAATAATAAAATAAAATGAATTCCAAGTTTACAGAAAACATAAAAGAAAGTTAAATAAAGTAATTTAGCCGAAATAAAATAAACTCAGTTATTCAGAGACAAATAAAAGAATTAAATCAAAATAAATAAATTGAGATCAATTGAGATATTCTTAATCAATATAAATAAATTCTTAATTAAATAAATTAATGCGCAAACTCTAATGAAGTAATTTGGACAAAATTCAAACAAATTAAATAAAGCAATTTATAAATTTCGGCAAATGTAAAGTCGGATGAAAACAATTTTTAAAATTAAATCAAATCAATTTTGAATAAAATAATTTAAGTAAAATTATATTATAAAATTTTGGCGAAAATAAAATCGACAAAAGTAAAATAAATTTGTTAAATACTAGGACCTAGCGAAAACATTGTCAGCAGATTATTAAGAACTCTGTCGTCAGATTTTAATTTATTAATACAAGATACGAAGACCTCTTGTTATTAAATATTCATTGTTGTATTATTAAAACTACGGCAGTAAATTAGTTTAGAATTTTAATTAGGAATTTGGATGAGAGATGAATAGAAAATGGATTTTAGCAAATTAGTTCATCGGATCTTAAATTGGAAAATTAATTAATAAAATTAAAAAAAATTAAATAGTAAAATTATGGGAATATTAGTTAGTGTGTTTGGATTATAAAATATAATAGTGTGTGCGTGTATCCTCCTCTGTATTCTAGGCACACTTAGAAACCGCGATATGGTCGCTCCATAAGAGGGTATCGTCGGTACTAGGCGCTATGATAGGAAACCGTGTATAGACGCCCAGGGGGGGGGGGTACACGGAAATAAGTTAGAAACCGTGGTATGGTCGTTCCATATGAGGGTATCGTCAGGAGTAAGCAACTATGGTAGAAACTACGGTATGGTCGCTCCATATGAGAGTACTGTCGGGATTAGTAACTATGACAGGAAACCGTCGTATAAACCGGAATAGGACCTAGGATTAAGTCTTAATTGACTGTAAGGGGAATATTATGGGGCTGGTTAAATAAAATTTCTCTTGAAAATGAATTTCTTTGATAATTTTTGTTTCCTTCCTAGCAATCTCTCATGACCCTGTAGAATTACTCCATGCTCTGTTCCAGTTTCTGAATACTGTGTCTAAAAATCTAGTGGCGCCGTAAATAAATAAAGGGGTGATCAAAGAGAACGAGTAAAACAGTTAATTCAGTTACACACCGTTTCAATATCTGGACATTAATTAGCCCGTTGAGCCGTCAAAATTTAATAAATTGCGAAAAACCAAAAAAAATGCAATAAATCAGAAAAAATCGAAATTATCGACATGAAAAAAATTTTTTGGATTTAGATTGAGCATGATTTATATCCATTTGGTTCCACTGAATTTAGATCTAAATTTTTAACTTCCTTCTAAGAAAATTGAAAATTTCCAAAAATCGGGAAATTGTTGGTTTTACGCCGTTTTTCGGGAATCGTATTTTCATCGGATCCTAATTAACGTTTTGAAGATCTAGGGAGCCTTCCTCAACATTTTTACGATGGTGCCTGTATGTATGTGTGTTTTATATTTTTTTCTAATGAGAAGAGGAGAAATCTTTCAAAGACACCGATAGATGATGTTATCGGCATTGTAAGATTTCCACCGACTAAACCTTCCCTCTCCTTGTTCCACAAACAGGTGCGAGAAAGACTGGATCGGAACCACGTTAGCATTACTTCAATCCAGTTAGTCTTTCGTCTCACGACAACTGCTCCAAGTTACTGCTCTCTTCAAGCGGTTATTTCTTTTAAAAGGTGCTGCGCCAGGTGAACAGTGATCTTCCTGTTTAATCATGCAAGTCACCAAGCTTACGGGGGACAACGTGGTGTCTATAATTTTTTCGGCGCTGCTTCTGTAGTTCTTGCACCGTATACACTCAAAGAACGTGTGTTCAGCGTCATCGATTCGGTCCAGGCAGTATGTGTACGTCAGCGTGTGGTGCAGTCTCATCTTAAAGACATAGTCATTAAACTGTCCGTATCCCGCCAATAGCAGGGTGAGGAAGAAGTCCGTGTCACCGTGCTCCTGTGAAAGCCCTCTCCTATGCAACAAACGATTTTTGAAATTGTTGTGATATTTCCATAACGTTGTTTGTGTTGTTCATTTGGCACTACTCAAAAAGCACCTGTAGGATGCAAAAGTAGATCTGTAGCAATATTTTTCCCCGTATCGAATACTTGCAGCGGATGCAAAGATACTAGCCATGTAGACTATAGTACGCTCATCCTGAAAATAAATAAGTATTGCTGTTGAACTACAGGTTGAATTAGAAATCCCTATGAGTACCAGAAAATTTGCTCAGAGTTGCTAAAAATCCAGATCACCAGGAGCCGCACCGGGCTATTAATTAATGGTTTGAAATTAATGTGACCACCATAAATTTTCGCACCATACATTTGGCAAATAAACTTTTGGATGATATCGAACAAGCTTCGTAAATTTTCCTTTGTTAAATTCGGATCACCAAGATCTGCAAAAGCTTTTTAAAATTCCCAAAATTTTTGTAATAAGTTGGAAGATCTTTTCTTTCCTTTGTTAAAAAGGCAGGATTAAAGTTCGATCCGGTAAATGCATGGAATCCATTCAAGCTTTTTACTAATAATTCACTCAGTTCTTCATATATTCTAGTGATGTCAATAAATCTTTCATTATTACCAGTTCCGATCAGCATCCAAATATGGGAAGAAGGATTTCTTAATTTCTTTATATTAGCGAGTATAATTATTAATACATCAGTATTACTGGCTTTAATGAGAACATTAGATTGGTCAACGATGCTACATGCATGGTAGATAATTTTTGCATCAGCCTCTCCATGATAATCGCAACTAAGATCTTCAATAATAGTTGATTCAACTTTTCCATTATAAGTTTTGTAAGATCGACGATTTCGGAAATTAAGGTAGATCAATTTATTGCCAATTAAAGGTACAATTTCATTATTTGTCCAATGAGTCAAAAAACAATCAATTAAAGATTCTTCGAAATTTGTGTTCTTCATTTCTTTTGTAAAATCTGTTGGCCTCACTTGATCAGGCCCGGTAATTGAATAATTAATTAGTGGTACCTTTTTTCGTAATTGTCGCTCGTGATCTTTTATGGAGGGATGCCAATACTGATTGAAGATTACATCGATTCAACTTGCAAGATATTTAGTTATCATCTGCAAGAATCTTTGGGAAATGTTCCCAAACGTTTGTGGAATTCCTTTCATCGAATGTTATATGAAAAATCCATTTATTAAGTAAACATTTTATGATCCATTGAAATTCCTAACATGCGACCAAATAAGTCTCGTTGGATCGTAATTTCTTTGTCTTCTCCGCCAATTTTTACAATTTTTTTTTTTTTTTAATTTGGCTAGAAAAATTGTCAATAGATGTTTTTTTTATCGTTCGGTCGAATCGATTGACGTCCGATGAGCACTCAGTTATAAATGTATCTCGTTGGTCTTTACTAATTTGCTCATTATTCAGGAGAAACTTTTCAACCTTAGGCACAGCAGCTTTTCCAGATGCAATGTTAAATATTTGACCCATAGGTAAGTCATGACTGAATGGGTTAATGTACTGATCGAAAGACTTGATGAAATTTTCCAGTTGTTCTGTGCTTTTTTTACTATTTGATGGCTGTAATTCAGCGGATATATCCTGATTTTTCCCAAGTCCTAGTTCCTCCAAAACTTTCGGTATTACAGTAGAGCGAATATCATGGCTCCTTGCCCGACGTTGACGAGCTAAAATTGAGTCAGTTAAGTGTACAATTTCGGTAAGTCTTCGAGCGGCATCTGCGTTGACTGTCTGTTCCAAGATTAGATCTACAGGCTGTCTCGAAAATGGTTTTGAAGTCCGTTTTATACCAAAGAATTCATTCTTAAACTTATCTTCAAATCCTGGATTAGTTTCAGCCGCTTTCATCAGACTATAATGATATTTGACAGTCCATCGGGCATAATTTTGATGGTTACAAGCAAAAAACAAGTGATTGATTTTCGATAAAACATTCTTAAACAACTTAAAATCTTCAATCCTAATACTCCGACTCAGAGTCTAAAAATGCTGTACGAGCTGTATGTATACCATATAAAATTGGGCCGTTTTTCCGAATTTACCGTTAACTGTTTTTTGCTTCATACGTAGCATACTTTGTAAATAAATCTTTGAGCTGCTGATCATGTATAAAAAAAATTGATGTTTAACAAGAACATAGTCTTTTAAGTTCTTGAACTATATCATCGGTTATTTGCACATTCTCACGCTCTAGGAACCACCGAAAGTGAAGTATTTGTAAATCCACCGCTATTAGAGGGTGCAGTCTCTTACAGCGGTTGAAATGCTTACAATCAATAAAACTTGACACCGAGCCACTTGCAAGCAATCCACCTTTCACCATGATTGTCGACAACCCACAATCGTCAATAACTTTTCCAATAGCTTGGAAGTATGAAAGCAATATATGGAAAGCGCCTGAGTGTATAAATAATTTTGAAAATTTTTCTGATTCATTGGTTTGCAGTTGAAGTGCTATCTTTGCTATCGCTAAATCATAAGTGACTTGGATGTACGGTTGATTTAATCTTTGAATGATTTTCAAACACTGCATCATTGTTTCTAGGACAACTGAAGTAGCTGTTGGAGACGCTTCAATCGGAGTTGAGTATGAATTCAATTGCTGTAGACTATCATCTTTCATAACCTGACTGTTAAATCCAACCCACATAGGGATATTTGGCAAACTGAGAGCATCAGAAAGCATCAAAACAGTATCTATTCGATTATACATATCTTTATATACAGTGATATTATCATCTGAAAAGACTTCTGGCAGAAAATTACTACTCATTTTACGTTTTTTGGAGACAAAAGGCAATTCAAGATCTATAGCTTCAAATAACTGTCTTCTACGTCGCTTAGTGGAAGTTTCTGGAAGTTCTTCACGTTCTACTTCTTGTGTGGGATCGATAATCTGATAAATTATTCCAACTGTGTCATGTAAGGTATCTTTCCCGATTTTTGTGTCGACAAATCTATCAAAGTTGTCGTAAGCTAATCCAACCGATAAGTTTCCTGTTTTAATGATAATTTCAGAACATAATCCGGCTCTCAACGTTGAAGTATACGTAGCTTTAGTTCTCAATTCTTTGAGTGCATTGTAACTAATACAATGTCCGTAACGATTCAAGATATCCACTACTTTTCGGCTACGAGTGAGACTTTTGATAGTTAAACCCAACTTAATGTGTTTGGGAGTTTTTATATTACCGTTAAGCGTTACGTAAATTAAATCTTGAGACAAAGAATTAGTATAACGTTTGAAATTGTCACAATTGCGTCGTTTACGAGTAGAACCTCCAACTACTGAAGCAACAAAATCAGATACAAGTATTGGTACAGAACATTCTCCATCTATTAATCTTTAACTACTTAAATTGTCCGGTAATTTTGCCTTCTCAATACTCACTATTTCCTTGCGCAAACAGTGTTGCCAGTGTAACGAACGAATTAATTAAAATCATGAAAAACTCCTTAAACACGTAAACCAAGTACCTATTTCATAACCCAGCATGAAGTCGTAAACAATTTTATAGGTTTTCTAACGAAATCGGGCGTTGCCTTTCTAAAATTCTTGGAAAGACTGGGCCCGATCGCAGTAGAGATAACACCATATTGTTACAGTTTCATAACCGGAACAAACCTTGAAAAGTGATCGGTTCTAATTTTTAGATCGCATCATCACATGGTACAAATCATATAAAAGACCAAATTTTCGATCAACGAATCAGTCCAAGTTTACTCTTAGTAGTGCCCAGTTTCAAGTTTTGTTCTACTGGCCCAGTACTTGTACTCCGGTTCCTCGCTATTAGAGAAGACCCTTTTGGTTTACCTGGTATACCCTGATCCGGTCAAAAAGTTACCATAAACCTGAAGACATCCAATTTATTGCGGCCCAACTCTAAACCCAGATATTGAACTATCTGCAAGTTTTAAGAGTCTTACCACAATGAAGTAATAATTTCAAATGGCACCTCGGAATAACCCAGAGGTTAGTAAGTAAAAACATTTATATATTTACTCATAATATAGGAACGAAGTATTCAACAAAACTACCACTGTAAACATTTTGTATGAAACAATTATCTTCCTTTCTAATATATCGGGTTAAAAGAGAATCATTATTAATTATTTTCCAAACTAAACCTGGTTGTATTAAAACTAGAGAAGGTCAAGTGCATTTTAGATTAGACAAACTTCTCTCGAGAGGTGATTACCGCCCGCTGCTTACTTTCACAATTTAAGTCCCCGAGTCAATATCCATTGCCACGTTTCTAACTCACTATTACATTCGTATAGTAAAAGGGACAGCAATAAAGTATCTATATCTTTACCGCTCGAGATATTCAGGTACACGGTAATAAAAGAAGGTAAACACTTCTTCTGTTATCTTTAAAACAACAATTACATAATAAAAATTAACTGTCGATCGTGATACCAGAAGGGGCTATCTCTCTTACCGAGCGGCGTTATCATTTTATCCGCTGGCTACAGGTAGCCGATTCGGCTACATTTTTTTATTTCAGAAATATTTATTTAACAAATCATTTATATGCAGAAAATAAAAGAACTTTTACAGCAACAATCAGTTTCAATAGTTTCGATGTATATGTTATAGCATATGGATTTTAAAACGTTAACTGTCTCGCAAAATGTATATATATATATATATATATATATATATATATATATATATATATATATATATAGATTACTGACATGAATGATAATTGAATGATGTACTTACTATCAATGGTAGATTTAGAAAAAAACCGACATTACCGACAGATATAGAGTGCAGCTAGTTAATCTGTAAATAGAATAGATTAACAAAGTACTCCCCAGAAATTGACATCAGTCGGTACAGCAGTAGATAGGGTCTATCGCGCAACCCGGTCGGTATTGCAGGATGTGAAATTTTTGGGCGACATATCCCCATAGAGTAACTACTAACATCATCTATCAATTTTGAAACTAAACAATCAAGATTGAAAAATTTACATACATTTTTGAAACATAAAAAAGGTAGTATAAAAATGGAAAAATGACTATAGTTGTTTCTAAAATAGAGGTTATGTTATATCATGTTACTCTTTTACGAGCTAGAAAACGAATGAACCGAGGATAAATGCCTGTCTTTTGTTTTATGGGAGCAAATCAATTAATAAACAAACAAATTGAGAAAACATGGCAAAGGGCTCATAGAATTTGAAAAATATATACCGTATAACCATCTACAATTAATTCCGCGTTGAATTGTTGTGGTTTCATGCTGATCGGTCCAGTAGTTTTCGAATTTTCCTCGGACAAAGAAAACAAACTTTGATATATATATATATATATATATATATATATATATATATATTATGACTAGATTTTTGAAGTCGATCCAGGTGTTCGACCGTTACAGTATTCCCCCGTTCACAGACCTTGACGTTAGATGCTAATTTATAATCCGAATTTTCAACTTTTAGTCGAAATTTGCTTGGGATTATGCGGGAACTTACTCCTTACTAAAATTCTACATTATACTTCGGTATCTTTCCGATTTTCGGTTTCTGGTCTCAATAAAATTAGGGCGCCAGGTAATTTTTAATCCGAACAAAAACAGTTTCACTGTTAAAAATTGCGTCAAGTCCACGTTCATAAAACTCATCTCAATAACATCTGCACTTTTCAAAAAAAATAAGACTCGTTACAATAATTTTCATTCTATACAAAAAAAAGTTAAATACAAAAAAGTACCAAGAAACCGTCATAATGTTGAAAAAATTGAAAAAAATTTGTTGAAAATTTAAAAATTAAGAAAAAATTTTTTTATCGTACTTGGCGCGCGTCATTGAGTACCCCAAATTTTTTCGGACGAATTTCAACCCGAGAAAAAACGATTTCGCTTGAATTTATGTAATGTAAATATGTATATATATATATATATATATATATATATATATATATATATATATATTATATCTTATCAGCTCTAATTATATAATATATGATTTCATACATTGTTATGTTTATAGATTCACATCAGTGAAGTATACTCAACGAATTAAAAAACTGCTTACTGGATTAATATCAGTGAAAAAATCCGTTTCGAAAATTTTTTTCAGATTTTTAGTGAAAATAACTGTCAATATGGTAGTCTGGTGAAGATATCTGAAATAACACAAAATTTTTTAATTCAATTTTTTTCAGTTCCGTCATTAAGCTTTCATGAAGAAACTTGATCGTGCTTCGTTTAATTGTAATTAACATATTTTGATTGGCAATCACACCGCATTTTCTCAATTTAGTCGGCCATATGTTTTATTTTTTAGTCAACTCAATTTTCGCAGTGATTCCACTACAGAGTCAACGTATGCAGGCGTATTCACTTGTAAGCAAATTGCATAACCGAACAGGAGAGGGCGTTTATTGAAATCATAAATGATGTGCGGAGAATTTAAAAATTTCAAATAAAATACGTATGCCATGTTGATTTTACCTAACTTTTGTTAAACGTATCATAAAATAATATTTCATTAATTACATTTATGCATTTTATAGGTTGACTTACTTATAAATGTTGAAACATTAAAAGGATGTTCATGTATCCTGAAAAAATTTGGGGTACTCAATGACGCGCGCCAAGTACGATAAAAAAATTTTTTCTTAATTTTTAAATTTTCAACAAATTTTTTTCAATTTTTTCAACATTATGACGGTTTCTTGGTACTTTTTTTTTGTATAGAATGAAAATTATTGTAACGAGTCTTATTTTTTTTGCAAAGTGCAGATGTTATTGAGATGAGTTTTATGAACGTGGACTTGGCGCAATTTTTAACAGTGAAACTGTTTTTGTTCGGATTTCATATCTTTTTGTTAAGTGTAATTTTTTGCTCGCCTCTTAATACATTCTTAATTTTAAAATTGAACTTTTCCCGCGCAAAATTAGAAATATGTAAATAAATTAATTAATGCAGGTAAAGCTATTATCATATAAAAGGTTATTTGTTCGTTAATTTTGAAAATCAAATCCTAACAAAAAAATTAAAATTCTGTTTCTCTCATAGTAGCTAGTAGCATTAAAAAACTTAACGTGACTGACCCGTGTAAACTCTTCGGTTTCAATCAATTAACTAGCTTATCAATGGGGATTTTAAATTTTTTATGTATATATAGTTAAAGTTTAACATTTTTTTGAATTAAAAAAGTTGTTAATCTAGATTTAATGCTCTACTACACATTAATTTAACAATAACAATAATTATTTTGGTAATGATAAACAATGATAATGATACTTTTAACATCAATTTATCATTACCGATATAATAAATTTCATTTTTATAATGATTATCATTGTTATTGTTACAATGACATTATTGTTAATAAAGGGGACAATGCATCATACGCATAATTGTAATACCTATGGCCTAAAAATTACAATTATTTGAAATCCGCTCGATTGAATAACAATGCCACCTACAGGCAACGACTACAAAGTCGTAGAATGTGTACACTATCCAATGAGAATTGCCTAAATCTTGAACTGCTGGCCTGAAGGAAGAAAGTAAAACTCAAACAATCTTTAGCCTGTTGTGTATTTAGTCTAGTTAATAAATGAAATTCAATAGAAAGAATAGGTTTGAAAACCATCCACATATGAAGTTGTTTGATAGTTTGTTCTAGAAATTTTGTATTTATAAAGTATTTTAACATTCTTAATTTCAAAATTAAATTTTTCCCGCGCAAAATTGAAAATTCATAAATGAATAAATTAATGCAGGCAAAGCTATTCTAATATGATAGGTTGTTTATTCGTTAATTTTGATAATCAAATCCTAATAAAAAAATTGAAATTCTGTTTCTCTCATAGTAGCTAGTAGCATTAAAAAACTTAACGTGACTGATCCGCGTAAACTCCGCGGTTAAAAGCGATTAACTATCTTATTAATAGGGATTTTACATTTTTATTTATATACAGTAAAAATTTTAACATTTTTTTGAATTAAAAAAGTTGTTGATTTGGATTTAATACTCTAATACACATTAATTTAATAATAACAATAATTCATTCAGTAATAATAATGATAATGATATTTTTAACCTCAATTTGGTATTACCGATATAATTAATTTCAGTCTCATAATTTTTATTATTAGTGTTATTGTTATTATGACATTGTTGTAAGTAAATGACACAATACACCATGCGCATAATTGTAAGACTTTTCACCTAAAGATTACAATTATTTGAAATCCACTTGATTGGATAACAATGCAACCTATCGGCAACGACCACAAAATCATAGAATGGTACACTATCCAATGGGAATAACCTCTGTTTATGATTGTTCATGTACAAAAAACCTTTGTTCCAACTTCAAATTGTTTATTTCTTGTTTAATTAACATTTTTAATAAGCTGAATATTTGTATTCTAAATATTTGCACTGCGCATGCGTCAACTTTACGTTTAGACTTTCAGCGCGGACTTTTGAAAATTATATTGACCAGCACAGTGATTAGAGTAAGTGTATTTTTCTTGTAATTTCAATTATAGAGGTCACAGGACAAAAGGGCAACGTGTAGTTTTTAATAATTTTATAATAAGTTTTATTTTAATAAAGTATTGAAATTTTTTGTTAATTGTTATGGATTTTTTTTTTTTTTTTTTTTTTTTTAATAGTTCGTAGTATTCATGAAAATAGAATTGATGAAAATAAAAAAAAAATGTACATGCATTGATTAACAATTCTCTCGATATTTTTAAAAATTTAGAATGAAATGAATATTTATTAGTTATTTATTTATTTACTTAATGACATTGATATTGGCTGACGTCTAACAATTTTTTTTAATTATTTGAATTAATTAAATAGTAATTCCTAAAAAATTACACTCGTAAATTTTTTAATTTTTTACACATGAGATGTGCTTGTCACTATAATTTTCAAAAGACCGCGCTAAAAGTCTATATACGTAAAGTTGACGCATGCGCAGTGCAAATATTTAGAATGCATACATACAGCTAATTAAAAATGTTAATTAAACAACAAATAAAAATGTGAAGTAGGAACAAATGTTAAATATACATGAACAATCAAAAATAGAGGCTTGATGACCCAAATTGCTACCAAAATATTAAAAAATGCGACAGGGGGCTAACTTAAAGGTACATTATTAATAAATTCTTTTTAAAATAAATAAATGGAGAACGATCAAATGTTGAGAGTGAATAATAAAGAACAAACGAAAAGCTGAAAACGTGATAGAAAAAAAAATCAAAAATTAAAAGAAAAAAATTTGGGGTTCTAACTTCAGTGAGCTATCCCGTTGAATCTACAGTTTATGTAGAAATAATTCCAGTGCACTCTGGTGGTTGTAGATGCAAGCTGTGAATTAACTTTTTTCAGTGTAGTTGCGTATCTATAGTAAGATTACTACACATTTTTATTTTATCTAGTCTGTGGCGGTCACTTTTCTCCATGAAAAAAAAGTCAGGATCGAAATTTCTGGGTAGGCAATGATCAACTCAAACAATGTGAGCTCTTGTAGATATTGACTCTAGTTAATAAATAATACTTAATTTAAAAAAATTCATATGTAAAGTTGATAGATAGTAAATTCTAGAGATTTTATTTAAAAAAAAAAATTTCAACATTTTTATGTGATTGAAAAAATTTTCAATTCAAATTATGTACTTTTGCCGCGGAAAATTAGTGCACAAACAATTGTAACAATAAAATCACGTTAAACTTTTATTTCTTTAAGAATTTATTATTTTCAATGACCATTATCAATTAATATTGATAATATAACATATAATGTATAATTATAGAGTAATATTGGAGAAAAAAAAGTTCTGTAGAATTAATAAAATTTTACAACCTAAAAATATCGTTCTGCTTACGGTAAATACATTCGGTAGTCTGGCGCTCCGTTTACAACGGAATTTTTGAACGGAACTTGGCGCCAGATTCTACCGAATCTGTAGATAATTGTAAATTTAATTTAAATTTAATAATTCAATGCTAAAAAATGTAAAAAAATAATAATAATAACAATACCAATAATGATAAACATACTTGTTACTATTATTTTTATCATCAATTTATTTTTACCATTATAATTATTTTCAGTATTATATTTATAGTTGTTGTTAATATTGTCATTATTATAATTATTATAATTATTATTATTTTTATTATTATTTATCGTTATTATCATATTAATGTTAGTAAATAACACTATTCGCCTAACTCATAATTAATGGAAGTATTATGTAAAGAATGTCGTCGTTTAAAATTTCCGCTCAATTCGGTTGAAGTGCCACCTACAGGAAACGATCACTAAGATATCGTAACATCTGTACATCACTCGAACAGAATTACTTCGACCTTAATCAGCTGACTTACTTTCACGAAGAATGCAAACACAACAATTTTAGCTCTTTTAGGTATTGATACTAATTAATAAATAAAACTTAATTAGAAGAAAAAATACATATGAAAAGTTGTTTGGTAGTTGATTTTAGAGATTTTATATTCAAAAAGAAATTTTAACATTTTTTGTAATGAAAAAAATTTCTAATTCTAAACATGGCCTTTTTCCGCAGAAATTAAATAACAATAAAATTATATAGATATAGATAAATTACAGTTTTATTTTTCGTACAGTATCAAGTAGAATTAATGAAATTTTATATAAAAAAGCCGCGTATGCTCTTTGGAATATTGATAAACTTAATTATCAATTGAAAGCTGTTAAATTCAGATACATTTTTAAAAAATTTTTAACATTTTTAGTAATTAAGATAATTGTAAATTTAAATAAATTTAACATTTCAATGCTCAATAATTTGATAATAATAATAATAAATAATAATAATAATATAATAATAATAATAATAATAATAATATAATATTTTATTACTATTATTTTCATCATCAATTTATTGTTACTATTGTGATTAATTCAAGTTTTATCTTTATTGTTATTGTTAGTATTGTCGTTATTATCATTAATATTGTTATTATTACTATTATTGTTGTTATTCACGCTAAATAATAAAACAAATTATCGTATTTAATAAACAAATAATAATCACTATCTTTTTCTAGTAAAGTATTCATTCGACTTCTCGCTCAATTTAAATAATCAATCTATTTAAATTTTCGTGTAATGTGGTGGTACTGTTGATTCGGTCACGCCTCTGACGGCAGACCCGCAACTTAAAACGCCTCGACGCCACCACACGCTGAGAACTGTGACCAACAAACCTACTTCTTATCTATCTACAGTTTACAGTCGGCGACATGTATTTCTCCCGCACACGATAACAAATGTCCACGAAAATATCTCTATGTAAAGAACTCTATGTTAGATATTTCTATGGAATATCTTTTCTAGCGGAAAATTTTTATGGGAAAAAATCTGTCTATTTGACAATAATTATATGCAAAAATAAGTCTATGTGCAAATAAATCTATTCGAAATCAAGTCCGTGAAAAAATATTTCAGTTTTAAAATAAATCCATGCGTCAACATCTCTATGTAAAATAAGTATATGTAAATTTACAAATTTGCTATAGTATCTGTCATAAAGTTGCATGCACTGCATTAACTGTGAGTGAGTGTTGAAGCGCTGGAGTTTTGAAATTAAAATTTAATTAAATGTTTTTTATTTTTCAAATTCATAAATCTTTGATTAAAAAAAAAAAAAAAAAAAAAAAAAAAAAATAAGTGTAGTAATTTATCATGAAATTTCTCTATCATTTTATTTTCAAATTAATCAATTTTATACGATTAAAAATCTCTGTCAACTAAATTGGATCAACATTATTTGAATAATTAAAAAATTATTTTTTTAATTTTATAATTTTCACAATAAATGATTACTCAAATCTGCACAATTTAATTTAAATATTCAAGAGAAAAATTTTCATTGTAGGATTCACAAAAAAGGATGAAAAAATAAAAATTAATTTTAGAATCCCAATTACCACATTAGAAATGAGTTTTTCTATTTTTAATTCCGTATCCAGATTAATGCAGAGCAAGCGGGTAACAGCTGGGATATATACATATAGATTTAATGGGAAGGTAAAACTGTACATGTAGAAATAAATAGTAAAAATTTATTTTTTCATTTATTTAATTAAAAATTTTATTAACTATCTACAGGTAATGTTATTAATAAAAACTAAACAATATTATATTTTAAATATTCCCCTATTATAAATTAAATCAATAATTACAGCCAAGAAAAAAATCTTAAATGTCAAAAGTTACAAAATTTGTATTATGATTGAAAAAGTTATAAGCTGGTTATTAGGGTGGCGCAAAAAAACCGACTATTTTTTGTTTTTGTCTCGAGTGAAAAAATTTCAGTTTTTGATGTTTTAAGAGCCCTCACCAAAGAACAGCCCAAAAAAAATTTTTAAGAGGTCGCTCCAAATTTTTTTTAAATTTCAAAAATTGCCAAAACCGAAATTTTTTTTTTTTTATTTTTTTCCTCGTTACGTCATAAATTTACAGACCAAAAAAAATAAGTTCTTGAAAGTTTCAATTCAAAATAAAAATTTTGAAAGTTCACTCATAATTTTTTTTAAATTTCAGAGTAAAAAAATACTAATCCAATTAAATAGTCACTAATAAATTAAAAAAAAATTATGAGCGACCTTTTAAAATTCACATTTTGAACTGAAGCTTTCAGGAAAACCTTCTTTATGGTCTTTAAAATTATGACGTAACGAGAAAAAAAATTAAAAAAAAAAAATTTGATTTGAAATTTAAAAAAATGGCGCAAAAAAACCGACTATTTTTTTTTGTCTCGAGTGAAAAAAATTTAGTTTTTGTTAAGCCTCACCAAAGAACAGCCCAAAAAATTTTTAAGAGTCGCTCCAAATTTTTTTAAATTTCAAAAATTGCCAAAACCGAAATTTTTTTTTTATTTTTTTCCTCGTTAACGTCATAAATTTACAGACCAAAAAAAATAAGTTCTTGAAAGTTTCAATTCAAAATAAAAATTTTGAAAGTTCACTCATAATTTTTTTAAATTTCAGAGTAAAAAAATACTAATCCAATTAAATAGTCACTAATAAATTAAAAAAAAATTATGAGCGACCTTTTAAAATTCACATTTTGAACTGAAGCTTTCAGGAAAACCTTCTTTATGGTCTTTAAAATTATGACGTAACGAGAAAAAAAATTAAAAAAAAAAATTTGATTTTTGAAATTTAAAAAAATTTGGAGCGACCTCTTAAAATTTTTTTTTTTTGTTCCTTCGGAGAGAGCTTTTAAAACATCAATACAGGGAGGTCCAGTACAGGGAGCGTCGACTGTACTCAACAGAAAGAAGAGACTGAAAGTTTTAAGAATGGCACTATGAGATCTTATCATGGAATTACATTAATATCAATAAGTTGAAGATTATTTGTGGTTGTAAGAAAACTAACACTCCTTCAAAAAAAAAAAAAAAAAAAAAACTTCAGAATTTCTACCGACCTCGGCTGCTAAGCTTAGGCCTCAGCAAGCTGCGTAGAACAAACATCAAAATAAGCCTTCGATAATTATAATCCCCAGTGTCAAGTTATCGCTCATAACGTTGTTCAACGTCAAGGAAATCCTCAGGGACTTAAAATTTGTAAGCAATGAAGAAATGTTGGCTACTGGTGAAAAGAAAGAAAGATAAATTTTGCTACAGAGGAGAAAGGAGAAATGACTGACTGGATCGAGTGGTAGATTACCCTCAGTAGCTGACAATTTCTGAATAGGGTCGTATGGTTGTTGTTTTCATAATGAGTTCTCTACGGCAATTCAAAGGATGACTATAAAATGACGATAAAATGAAGCTCGATACAAAAATACTCTGTAGGCTGTGACTTTTAGATAAACATATTGTTATATACAAATTTTCCTTAAGGTTTTAGAGCTTAGCTTAAATTTTAAAAATTAAAAAAAATTATCAATATATATATTAAAATGTTCAGTATTAATTATTAAATTATGATACCAGTTTTAAGTATAACAATTTATTTTCAATAAAAATTTGTCCGCCACAAAATTTTCTTTACTTCCTTAATTGTTTAGATGGTAAATTATTGTTACTAAAAAAAATATTAAACGATGAAAATAAATAAATTCACGTCACGAACTTTGTAATGGTACCAAATTTCATTATAGAAATCCATATATATTTTAAATGTGCCATTTTATATATTATAAGATATGCCTGTCAAAAAATGTTCCTTTTTTTAGTTACATGAGTTATTATTTAACATATAAAAAGATTCACATTTAAAAGACAAATTAATGAAATAAACAAATTTCATCAGGTGAGAAATTCGTATCTTTTTATCACTACTCTGAAGTCTTATTATAATAAATTAACTATCTCTGAAAATCATATCAAACTTAAGAAATACACAAATTGAGCCGAAGACCTTTCCAATGATACTAAATTTGAATGAAAAAAAAAGGTAATTGTATTTATAACTAATAATAATAATCCATAGAGAAAATTTTCCTTGTTATCTTAATCACATAATCATATATATTATTATTATTATACATGTTAATTAGAATCAAAATTTTAGAATATCTCATCATCAATATCATAATAATCTTCTCTCGCAGAATCGTAACTATTACGGTTACTGTTATTGTTACTGTTACTGTTAGTGCTTCTGCTCCTGCTCCTGCTACTACTACTGCTACTGCTACTGCTACTGCTACTACTACTGTTACTGTTACTGTCAGTATCACGATGAGCATCATTAGTTCTGTTGTCAGAATTAATTAATTTAAAGTAGTTGGGATCAGGAATATTAGACCAAAGGGTGCCATCGTCCAATTCATCTAAAACAATATCGTAAAATAATCAGCATTAGATATTAGTTTTAAAATCAACAAAAATTTCTGAGATAGATTTCGATTTTGAGATAGAATATTTAGGTTTTACATTGTGGATACGAAAGTTGAGTCAAAATTTCCCCAGCCAATGCATTGTCAATAGCAGAAATAAGGAACTGTTTAGTTGAAATTTTCCTCTTTTTCAATTTGTTTTGAAACAACCGAATAGTATTGTCGATTTTCAATTGGAAGGCTTTGCGTGGAACCTTACAACTTTGAGTCTCTGCTAGCCATTGTTCGAATGAACTTTTTAAAATTTTGACAATATTTTCTAAAACAAAAAAAAAATAAATTCTTTAATTATCTCTATTTAAACAACACGAAATAATAAATCAATCAATATATAAAATAATAATTTTAATTAAAAAAAAAACAATTTTTAAAGGTAAAAGACCCAGTTATTGACGTTGGCTTAATTTCTTGACACTTTCAATTTTATTCTAATTAAAAAAATAAAATTTTCTCGAAAAACCAATCATCTTAAAATTTATAATTCAAAAATTATATTTAATAATTTATTACAGTTGCTTTTTTTTAGTTCAAATAAAATTGCAAGTATCCATAACTTGGTCTTTTACCTTAGTGAGAACGAATTTTTTTAATAATAAATGTTAGTAAATAAAAAAATTATGAAAGAAAAAAAATTTTTACCAAGATAAGTATGTAAACTTTTTTTGTATCCAATCAAATTTAAAATGTGACGTAAAAAATCCTCTGCAATGTTTATCGCTCCTTCTTCAGTGTTATCGATATATGATATTTCATTAGAGAGACGTGTACACCATTGACTTTACAGCTGACATAAACGTAACTAAGTGTGCATTATACTGTTCATTACAATTAGTCAAAAATTCAATAACTTTGATTCCTTCGGCCAATTTGTTTGAGGGAAGCAAAGGTAACGCCCAGGAGGCTTTTAAAATTGCAGGAAGTGGTTCGATAGGTAAGTTTAAGTTCCTCCACTGCCGAGTCCATAACTAAATAAAAATTTATAAAATAAATACCAAGAAGAACTCAGAAAAATATTTTCTATTAAATTTTACTAACTTTCATGAAATGAAACCATGATCCTTTTATGGATACATTTGGTAATTTGTTTCTTGTGGCAGTAACAAAATCATTTTCATAGCTACACACTATAGATTTCAATCTGGTTCCAAAATTTTCAATTTTCGAATGAAGAAAATCCCACATAGCTTCATAATTATTGAGAGTGTTTGCGCTGCATATGACGAATAATGCCGGAATGCTCTGTAAAATTTATAAAATTATTGAAACTCATAAAATTAAAGAGATTATAAAATTTTTTATTTATTCAAAATCATACTTGGTTATCTTTTTTTATATGAAAAGATAATAGTTGAGAAAAACTCGGAGTTTGTGGAACAGACTAAAAGAAAAATATTAAATTTAACAACTAAATAATAATTTTATATTATAACAATAATAATAATAATAATAATAATAATTAATAAATGAAGTAATGATATTTAAAAAAGTAATGAATTAATATCATATACAAACCACGTATGATGCAGCCACATTTATCTCCTCCACAGCATTTAAGGCATTTAGCATGTCCAAACTTGTAAAAAATAACGCCACGGAACCATCACTGGCTGTTGTGTTACCCAGATAGTAATTTTCAAGAAACTTGTACTCATTTATTATATCAGGAAGTAGATTAATGGTCTCGGGTGGTTCAGGTTCAACACGTTTTCTTGAACGGTAGATTAAATTTCTTGAAGCGTTAATTTCTTTAACTGAGGGTGGAGATTTACTGCAATGGAAAAAATTATTTGTATAATTATGTTAAAATATGAAGTTAACTTAAATACACTTAATTAATCTGAAAATCACTCAAAAAGCTCATTAATACATTTCTGAAATGATAAAATTCTTACTGATATAAAAAAAAATATTCGCAACTTATTGTCATCTAATTAATAAATAAATAAACATAATAATCGTTTAATTTTTAAATATTAAAAAATTTACTTCAAATATGCTTCAGCAACAGCTTCGGTTGTAGATCGGGTCGTCAAAGATACAGCTTTTAGCTTTTTAATTATTTTTCTTCTTGGTAACGTATTTGGCTGCGGATGGTTATGCTTATCTTCATCAACCTCAATTTTGCGGTTCACTATTTTTAAAACACAAGAACATTTACTAAATGATGTTGCGGATGCACAAGTAAATCTTTTTGAGTTACGAGGATCTTTATGATACAAGAATTTATGATACTCGTAAACATAACTGCCCGGTTTTAGACCGGGATGCTTTTTTAGTTCAGCTAGAGACATTTTTCTTAAATAACAACGATTGACTGAATTTTAAGCAAATGTGGGCTTGTAAAAAAGAACAAATGAAAAATGCGTTTTATAGATGTCTTTTTTAACAAATAAATAAGTATATATATATACGTATACGTTATTAGCGAATCAATTGTTTTTGACGTAAAAACAAAAGTTCCCGAATATTAATATGAATACATGTATTAAAATTATAGCTGTCAACCACTGGGCTTGAATTGAACTTTGTTTTATAATATAAATAATATAAATAACATAACAAAATCTCAGTAATTTTGTAGCACTCTAAAATTTTAGATATCATTTTCTGGAATTTGAAGAAGTTTCAATAAAATTTATAAAAAATTTGAATTTCATTAATTATTGCAAAAATTAACTTAAAAAAAATTAAGTAAAAAAAATAATAATTTTTATTAAAATTGATCAAGTCATAACATAATTCTTATGACAATTTAAAAATATAAAAAAAAAATAGAAATGACGCTAGTAGAATTTTATAAGCTTTTAATAATATTCAATACAAATACATTATTTAATATTTAAATTAAACTTGTTCTAAGAGAAATTGCTTACCATAACTTTTAATGCTGGCCAACGCATATTTTTATAGAAGTTTTAAAGATGAATAGAATTCATATTTATCTGTATATTTTTTTATGAAAAAAATTTTCAGACAAAATTTTTAATGATTTTTGAAGATCTCTGCAGACATGACATGTCATGTAAAATATATTTACTTTTATTTCAACTAAACTGTTTATTTATGAATACAGCTTAGTAAATGAAATGGCTTCCATTTTATTATGAAATATTTCCTGATTTTAATTCACTAATGACTTGACCCCTGTAAATAAATTTATATTAAAGTTAATATTTTTTTTTTAATACTTGTTAAGTAGAAAAAAGGAAAAAAATTATCAATACTTCATTCAGTAGAAGAAAAAACTGAAGAGAAGAAAATATATATTCATGTTATATTATTGATATTTTAACTTCAATAACAGTAAATATTTAATAAGATATAAACCATTAATAAATACCTTTATTACAACAGGAATTATCTAATTGGTAGTTTGAACAGTTTGTTTAAGGTTTTTTTTTCGTAAATCAGCTATATGTATGTTTAACATAAAAGTATTTCGTCATCGTTGGAGGATTACGTCCTATCGTTATGAATAACACCTTTGACATTTATTTCAGTAGGAATTCCTAAAAACATATCAATCAACTGATTGGGTTAATGCTATTTCCCCAATGATCGATGAATAAACTCTAGACTTATTTTCCATTAATTTTTTTAGTAAACTAGAAATTTGAATAGCGCGCTACGCGCGCGGCTTAATTTTAACCAATAAGGAATCGGGGCCCGATATTGCGAGTTTCGACCTATGACTAACTTCAAGACTTTCATCTATTTTAATTTATACTAGAAATTTGAATAGCGCGCTACGCGCGCGCCTAAATTTGAACCA
This sequence comes from Cotesia chilonis, assembly GCA_018835575.1. Lineage (NCBI taxonomy): Eukaryota > Metazoa > Arthropoda > Insecta > Hymenoptera > Braconidae > Cotesia > Cotesia chilonis. The sequence goes on from RJVT01000032.1 coordinate 1,168,749, forward strand.
ATAATGAATCGTGGCCCGTTTTTTGCGAGTTTCGACCTTTGACTAACTTCAAGACTTTCATGTATTTTAATTTATAGGATGTACAAGTATTTGGTAAGTGATATGTAGATGATGTAGATTTATATTGAACTTGTCCTAATGCATGGCACATCAATAATATCTAAAATTTTGATAATTAAGAAGATAATAAGTTTGAGGATGAGTTAACTCGCTAAAAAAGTTTAGAAATTACATTTTCAAATTAAAAAAATTTTTGTGAATTACATTTTTCCCACTTCTCCGTAGAATAACGTTCAATTGGGATAAGTTATTAACGATCTGTATAATTTGTATAAATTAAACCCATTAAATAAGCTTCAATTAGCATATCTTACTATTACCCTAGGTCTATAATTACCTAATCAATATCGTGATCCAAAAAAAATTTACTGTTGCATTCGTTTAGCCATTTTTGTTTTTAATTAAAATTTCTGTAATTTTTTTTTAATTAAAAAAACAATATTTTTATGGTTAATAAATTAATTCAAAAAAAATTCAATTTGAAATATACTTCAACTTCGGATGCCAAATGGCTTTTTTTTTCTTTTTCATCCAGATGAATAAAAAAAAGTATTGAGACACAGAGAAAATTGTGCAGATTTGAGTAATCATTTATTTTGAAAATTATAAAATTAAAAAAATAATTTTTTAATTATTCAAATAATGTTGATCCAATTTAGTTGACAGAGATTTTTAATCGTATAAAATTGATTAATTTGAAAATAAAATGATAGAGAAATTTCATGATAAATTACTACACTTATTTTTTTTTTTTTTTTTTTTAATCAAAGATTTATGAATTTGAAAAATAAAAAACATTTAATTAAATTTTAATTTCAAAACTCCAGCGCTTCAACACTCACTCACAGTTAATGCAGTGCATGCAACTTTATGACAGATACTATAGCAAATTTGTAAATTTACATATACTTATTTTACATAGAGATGTTGACGCATGGATTTATTTTAAAACTGAAATATTTTTTCACGGACTTGATTTCGAATAGATTTATTTGCACATAGACTTATTTTTGCATATAATTATTGTCAAATAGACAGATTTTTTCCCATAAAAATTTTCCGCTAGAAAAGATATTCCATAGAAATATCTAACATAGAGTTCTTTACATAGAGATATTTTCGTGGACATTTGTTATCGTGTACGGGAGAAATACATGTCGCCGACTGTATGTAAAAGTTATTCTGACGCACCCTGGCGAATATGAACATAAGCTGTGAATATCTGGTTTTCACTGTATTATCCCATCTATTATGAGATTAATATGCATCCTGATATTATTTATTCTCTGGCCATCCGCTTTTTACATGAGAAAAAACATGGAGACTACATAAGGAGCACGCACTCCATGTATCATAAGCGTACTGTGTCAAACAGTGCGTTTTAAGAGGGCGCTAGTGTTCTATATGTACCAAAATGGCATGAGAGAATGAGGCGGTAATTTGCAATAAAATAAATAAATAAAATAAATAATAATAATAAAAATCAAATCAATAATAAGTTAAAAATTAGTTGGATAAAAATAATAAAATGATAATAAGAAGTAGACAACTTATAATTAAAATTATCACTATTATAAATAATATCAATTAATAAAAAATGTAGTGTAATAATTAATGTCATTTCTGTATTATTTAATTAATAAATTAATTGTACATAGGAAAATAAGTCAAGTAACAGATCAATACACAAAATAACTATATTGAAAATATAATTTTGATGAAATACAAAGAGTTATTTTATAGTTTGGTCAATACAATCAATACAAACGAATTCAACATTAATAATCCAAGATAAATATTTTTTAACTATTAAATTCAACGAAATTAGGTCACCAGCTTAGATGTTTTTTTTAATGCTTTCATTTTTTCTCTTTTCAATTGATTCCTTTTGTTGAACGTTCTCCCAAGAAAATGTAACCGCATCGTGACGTAAAAATCGACAATATTTTTTGTTATTTCAAGTTGATGAATCGCACAACCCACGAACGATAATTTAGGTAATATAGTTTCAATTCTATCCAATATTTTATAAATAATTCCACGACTAAGTCCTACTCTGCCAACAACATCCAAGAAAGCAGCTTCTAATTGTTCAGTTAATTCAAACAAATCATCACTAGCTCTTGATAGTCCTCCATATTTTTCCATTAAATCAATGAAACGGTCACGGCTGTTCAACTCATTGTCAGATAATTGAAGAGTGTTAAGACATAATAAACACTTGCACTTTAATTTTAATTTCCTTACAATGTAACCAGCCATGTAAGCTTGAACTTCCTTACTTGTCGATACAACATCGTAGTCATGATCTTCCAGGCATCCATCAGTTCTAAGCGTTAATTGAGTAGACTGTTCAGAGCTGTTTAAATCAATCGACGCTTCTTGAGATTGATTATTCAGGCCTTCTTCACTGTCAGCAATATCAGAAACATTGTTGGATGAGTTATTGTTCCAAAGATCATCAATTGGTACAGCGTTTTCCAACATCTGATCAATTTTTTTCAACCACTCTACTCTAGGTTCACGAGACGTTTCTAATGTATCTTTTGTTTTCATGAGAGTCTGTAGTAATTCAACACCAGTCACATTTGTGCCTTTCGGAGGTTTGATCATAGCATTACAACAGTATAAACGAAACACTTGGCCAAACTGCTGGGGGGTTGGATGATCATTAGACCCACAAGAATACCTCATAATTGAAAACAATCTCTGTAAAATAAATACCAAATATAAATAAAGTAAGTATATTTAAAAAGTTAGTTAGAGAATTACCTCGAGATTATCCTGAGTGAGACGAGAAGTTAAAAGGTATTCATAACCGTTATTTTTATGCAACTCTGACGAGATCTCTAATGCTGCTCGTAAAGTAACTTTAAAGCCAGATATAGAGCTAGAAGAGATAGGAAAGTCCCTCTTTTTGGATTTAGATTTAGGAGTCGTTTTATTAAGGTTAAGATTTTTTGGAGTTGATGGATTTTGAGGTGTTTGGTTAGGCACTAAATTCTTTTTTGTGGAATTTTTCGGAGTAGAAACATTTTAAATTTTTACATTACTATGCATTTTTTCCCAATCCTCTAAAAACTTCAACAAAGTCTGGATTGCCTGTGACATGAGTAAAATGAAGAGTACATACGAAAGATAATTATGTACGAAGTAAATATTCTAGACAAATGAGTAATGAATTATCAAGAACACTAGTAGTCATTTTAAGCAGGATAACTAATAGAAGATAATTCTAGAAGCATTCAGAGGTTAGTAATGCAAATAGAAATTAAATTAACTGTTAGTATTGTCAAATTACTATCTCCTGTCAGCATCGATTGTGGGTGAGATTTCTGTCGTTACTATCTGATTTTTATTTTCCAAATCTTGGTCCAAAAACGACAAATTTGAAAATTCGCTGAAAATAACAATAATCTGTAGAGTTGGTGTAACCAATCTCTTGGACTCCAATGATTTTGATGAATACTTTGTGACAAAGTAGTGATAAAAGCAGCATCCGATTCAAGTATTATTTAAATCCGTAATCAGCTGCAAAAAATCTGTAAATTATAGAAGTTTGATTTAAAATTTTTTTTTATAATAAATAATATTAAATTAGTAATTGATTAAGAAGCAAAAGCAAAATTAATGTTAAGATTTTACAAACAAGCATACAAGCAATAAATATTTATTTAATAAAATCTGGATTGATCCTAAAATAAAATCAATATTTCGGAACTAATTGAAGCATTTTAAAGCATTTTTAAAAATATTCTTTTAGTATTACTTTGCCATAATATTAAAATTATTGTTAGTATATGAAAACTTACAAGTTTACTTGATAAAATTTAAAAAGCATTTTTTTTTCAAATCTAGAATTAGTGTTTAACGCTGTTAAATTATGGTTGTGTTATCATTTGATTTGATGAGGAATTTTCATAATTTAATATCCACAGCAAATAAATATTATAAGATTTAGAATTTTAACTGTGCTGATTAATATATATTGACTTATTTTTCATTACCTGCTTCTGCTCACAGGAATCCTTGAAGTACAGAGCGTTATTAGAATCATGAGAAGTCATGGCTTGAATTCCATCGTCTATTATTTTAATAAATTTTTCAGTTGGTTCTGATCCTTCAAAGTTGTCATTGCCATTTTCTCGTAAAACTGTCATCGCACAACGAACTTCACGTGAATATAGCTGTTGATATTAAAATAGAATGTAATGAAATAAATTTAGTAAAAAATGAGGTAAATGTGTACCTGATAAGCTAGCGGAACAGACATCTTTTGATACAATTTTGGGTCCAAGTGAGCTGGCGTGAGTTTATAGGCCATAGCCAAATTTGGTTTTTCAAACTGCTCAACTTTTCATAGGTTTTCCCAATATTTTTCTTTTACAATCCCTACTGGTGTCTATAATAAAATAAAATAAATTAATTTTTTATTATTCTTATTAAGATAAAAATTATTAAATTCAATAGAAAAACGATTGACTAAAATATTACAATAAATAATAAAAAAATTACCTCGAATTCATCTAATTCAATTAATCCATTTCTAAAACATTTAACTAAATGCGGAAAATCGGATATTACCCATAATCTTCTGTTAGAATCACATGGATGCTCACAGTTGATATTATTGGGATCAACTCCTAATTTCGTCCAAACACCGCGGTTCCATTGTGCAGCATCAGTAACGATCGAATTCACATGGAAAACAGCATTTTCAACAAGAATAATGCACTCCAAGAATAACTTATGAAGAACTTCACTAGTTATTGAATTTTTAGTAATAAAACATCCTAAAGGCTGAGCAGAATTGCCTCTGTACGGTACAAACATAAATACGAGAGCATGGTCTCCAGCAACATCACTATCAGATGCAGATGTATATTTTCCAAGGTCAACGAAACCAGTATATTCAGCAATCTTTTTGTTATACTCAATATTTTCCATAAGTTTTACTTCATCAGCTGAAATTTGACCTATTCGATCTCCAGGGGCCATCGATAGTCCTTTTTCTTTTAAAATTTTGAAGGTTTCAGGTAAAAATCCAAAAATAGAAGAGCTAATTTTTTGAATGTATCGGGATAAAGTATCAATAGTTGGTAGAGGAATGATGTTTCTTGCTCGAATCATATTATATGTACAAGTACTTTTCATGCGAATCAAGAGGCATTCGTAAATCCATTCCACTTCATATCTTCTACCAGTTGGACCTTTCCTTTTACTATTTTCAAAGCACATTCTGACAGTGATTTGTTGCTGCTTTGGCAGTAGCGAAATTTTTTTACTAAATTGGCCCTCATAAAATGTTTTCATTTTTCGTTGAACAACTCGTAGCTTTGATGCTGATGATCGCAACTGAAAATATTTAGAAAATTCAAATCACTCTTGAAATAGTAAAAGCAGTAGCAATTTAAATATCAGAGCCAGAAAATTATACGAGAATATAAAAGATAACTGAGAATTGAATTATACCTGTTGTTGCATTCGTTTTGTTTGTTTAGGCAGTTCAGTTGGAATTTTAGAAGTCCTTTTATATTTAGCTTCATGTTTTCGTTCTTTTTCTGCTTTCAGTATATTTAAACGCAGTTTTCGACATTCGGGGCACCTTGGACAAGCGTGACAACGTTTATAGTTATCCGTTACATCCCCATGACATCTTTGTGAATAACTAATTTTCAAAAATTAAATAATTATTCATAGATTCAATATTCAATTTTTCAGTTATATATAATCAGCTATTTTTCAGCTATGTTAGTATAACAAAAATCTAATAACAAAAATACACGGAGACAATTTAAATAAAATGAATACCTTTTTCTATCAAACCCTGTCCCTGAACATAATTTTTTTTCTTGGAAAGATTCCAAACATTTAATTAAGTCATTGATAGACTTTATCTGTACATCCAATTTTTTTTCAACGCGTTCTACGAATGTAACCTGTAATAAATAATAATTTTTAACATTCAAAGCTTTTATTCATTAAAGAATGATAACGTATTCTTTTCTCAAGAATCTTGAAATTAAATTAAATTAAATTTTGTTTTTACCAAAACAGATCCATCGTCACTTAATTTTAATCGAGCTCTTTCCTTAAATTTTATACGATCTAATTGGAGTGCTGTTAATTGATTAAGACCAGGAAAAAAACTCCAACCGATTGGAAACAATGTATTCAGCTCTACAATTATTTTCAGAATTTTTTCATTATCATCGAGATTTATCTAGAAAAATGAAATTTTCGTTTAAATATGTATGAAAATACATTTATTTATGTAATAAAATATTATACTTACTTCATCGTTATAATCTATGCTATGCTCAGAATGTTTGACTCTCTTGATTGTCATATTTTCATCAGGATAAATTAATTTTCTTTTCACAGGGGCTTTTAGATAGTCTTTTTCTAGCACAAAATTGTCATTTGATTGTTCTTCTTGCTGCTGAAACTCATTCTGTTGCTTTTCCTGTTGCTGAAACTCCTCCTAGTGCCGAAACTCTTCCTGCTGCTGAAACTCTTCCTGCTGCTGAAACTGTTCCTGCTGTTGTTGTTGTAGCTGCTGGCACTGCTCAAATTCCTTGCCTTGTAATTCAATCCTCTTATTCAGAACTTGAACATCACTGTAGTTAATTATTGTACATTGTGGTGGATCAACAATCAGTGGGATTGAATTGAACATTCTGGTTATTCGCCCTTTCGCAATTTTATTAATCTCTCCATCAGGTAAATTAGTAAAGTAAGAATGCTGAATTGAATTTTCAGGAAAATGCAAATCGCAAACGTACTGACGACTATTTAATTCCATTGACAGAGAGTTTATCCACTCTTGACGTTGTGTTGGACTCTATTCAAAAACGCATAAAAAAGTGAAATATATTTATTAATTGAGTTTTCCTATCATAAAAAACAACAATCACAATACCATTAAAATACTTATACTCTACAATTTATTCGGTTCATCGCGAAATATATTAATTAACTTACTTGGGGTACTTTAAAAAATCCAGGAGTCTTCAAATTTAGCTCCTTACGTAGTTTCTTATCTGCTGCACTGCCAGTATTACAATCTTTAACAGGACACACTCTACCCATTTTTTAAAATTAAATTTTATTGAATACTTAATTATATTTATTTAATTAAATAAAATAAAATTATTATTTACGTGTTTACGTTAAACGAGGTTAGATTATTTTCAGGCTAACTTCACGTTTATTTATTTCTCTATATTCACATCGGTACAAAAGGAAAATTAGCGACGCTAGTGGTGAAAAAAGAAAGCTTTATTGATACGATAAGCGCGGACCATACTCTGGCAAATGCCACACTTAAGTGCGTGCTCCTTATGTAGTCTCCATGAGAAAAAAGTTAAAATCTAAAAATCTGGGTCGCTATAGTTTGTGCTGATTATTTTTAATAATTTTAAACAGAAATCAACAAGATAATAAAAAGTCATCAATTAATACGTGTAAAAAAGAGCATATACTACTATTACAAAACATCATATGAATAAGAAATCGAAATAAATTTAAAAAAAAATTTGCAACCTCAAAATACCGTTCTGCTTACGGTAAATACACACTCGGTAGTCTGGTTTGAGAACGGAACTTGGCGCCAAACTCTACCGAGTTTGTTGATCACTGGAATTACCAAACCAGTGAAAACGTAATCAGATAATTTTCATTCGCTAGGAATTATCAAACTAGCCAAACTCAAACCAAAACTTAAACATAAACGTAAACGTAACCAAAACTTAAACGAAATGAGATAATTTTTGATCGCTAGAAATCATCAAACTAGCCAATAAACGTAAACTCAATCGTAAACACAAAAATTTAACAAAATATAGACCAAATAACCAAAGACCAGAAAGACAACGGGATACCAGGGGTTGCTCAGTGTGCTGGTTTGTAGAGAAAGGGCGTGATTCAAGTAGAGAGTGGATCCATGATTGCAATGATTTTATTCCCAACACTAAAAATTTATGCTCAACAAAATCCTTATTTATTTAACCAAAAACTTTATCTTAAATAACAAACTAGAACATGACAAGAACAAAATTATCGAAATGATACAGCTAACAAGAGGTAACGCTTTAGTCATGTTACAGACTCTTACTCTTATAAAATGAAGCAAATAGAATAAATAAATCTCAAAATAATAATCTCAAATAAATATATTAATCTAAACAACCTGAACATTATTCTCAAATAAACCTGTCAACGTACTCTAAATTATTTACAACAAAAATATACTGTACAATCGGCTATTTAATATCTAATGACCAAGAACTCAATTATTAACGCTCAAATTACAATAAATAAAGCGACCTCATACCTTATAGAAACAATGTCGATGCTGAGTAACTATAATTTTATTTTTAACCAGTTTATAACTTTGTATTTTCATCTGGAGCCAAAAATAAAACACAAAAGACTGAAACCTTAACCTGGAACTGAAACGGTACACACGTCCGATCACCTGAAGTGACCAGCGGCAACTCTCAAACACGAATATTCTCTACGAAATCCAAAAGTCGACTGTGAAACGTGACTCACTAACAAATTAAAATCTCTATAATCAAATAATTCCTAAATATTTTAATCTTTAATCAAACAATTGAGGTTCTGAGTGTAGATATTCCTTTGGTGGATGCTGTCCAGGAACTGACTACGGCTGTGATTGTAACTCAATAACTCAAAACGTAACCGTAAACAAAAGTAGATAATTTTTTACTCGCTAGAAATGATCAAAACTAGCTAAAACGAAAACTAAAACTTAGATTGATCCCATGTGCTTTCGTCATATTTCTTTACGTCGGAGCACTGGCATCTCAACCAAACTTAGGCATTCTACCTGGAAGTCTCAAAGGGTTAGACTGATGTCTAACGTCAAACGAAACCGGGTGACTTCCCCCACGGAAAAAATATATATCCTAGGATATATCTCTCAAAGATATATCTCAGAATATATGCCCGAATATATGCTAGGATATACCCAATTTTGCCGAAAAGATATATGATGGAATGTCATATATCCTAGTATATATACCACCACAGACTGTCAAGTATATATACTGAGATATATTTTGAAGATATATCCTAAGATATATCCTGGATATATATTTTAATCGCCCCTGGTCTTATTGCGCAGATATATCCGAAGAGCACAAACTAAGATATATCCAGATACATGCAGAATATATACGGAATATATCCCGAAATATATATGCAAGATATATGTAATATATATAAATATAATATATATATATAATATATATATATATATAGTATATATCCTGGTTAATATATCAATCGCCCCTGGCCTAATTGCTCGGATATATCCAGTGAGTACAGGCTAAAATAAATCTCAAGATATATGCAGAATATATCTTAAAATATATCCTGGATATATACTTCAATCGCCCATGGCCTTATTGCGCAGATATATCCAGTGAGCTCAGGCTGAGATATATACCAAGATATATGTCGTATATATCCCAAGATCTATGCAGAATATATCTTAAAATATATCCTGGATATATACTTTGATCGCCCATGGCCTTACTGTTTAGATATATCCAGTGAACACAGGCTGAGACATCCTAAGATATATGTAAGATATATCCAGTATATATCTTAAAATATATCCTGGATATATACTTCAATTACCCATGGCCTTATTGCTTGGATATATCCAGTGAGCACCGACTGAGATATATACTTGGATATATATCTTAATACAATTGCAGTGTTAATATTGACAATAATTTTGGTTATTTTTGTCTGATATATTTTGTTCAAAGTAAAGATGAATATGCGTTAAGTTAACTGAAGGAAATATTTTTTATTAGACTTGGTTGAAACAAGTTTTGTTATTGTTATTAATTTAAAAATAATAATTATAATTAAGATAATATTACTTGAATAAGTTAACTACAAGAGATATTATAATAGTAAGTAATCTTATAAATATCTGTAAATCTTATGAACTTTTTTTTTTTTTTGGTAAATAAAATCATGGTCCTTTCCATGATACTTGTGGTTTATCACTTTCTTGTAACAATTTTTCAGCTTTCTAGAACAAAAAATATAATTATGTATTATTAACCTGTTTAATAAACTTACTATTAATCATTAATTTATATTTTAATCATAAATTTTATAATTATTATTGTGATGTATCAATTACTTTTTTTTATAAATACGTACTTGCTGTTGCTCTTTCAGTTTACTCTTGCTTTTCCGCATTGTATGATGGCTGTTCCAAAGGGGCCATTTTTTAAATCATTATACCTTTCTTGGACTGCTTCTGCAGTATATGTATGTATATATTGTCACGGGACTCCTTCATTACCCGTTGAAGGTCCTCACCCTAGCCGCGGTTAGTTATCGACGGATCACAGAGCGATGTGGTCTAAGATGCTCGCGCAGTAGAAATAAAATTTACATAAGTTCCGGGGCCTAGAAGATAAGTGTTCCGTGGGTGGGGATAATCCCACAAGAGGGACGAGTGAAGTTACCGAACGGAAAAGCGACATTGTGAAGCCGGAGCCCGAGCAACCAACACGAAACTTTGGAAAATACCAGGTAAATATTAATATTCCTCAGAGATTCCTGTGGAACCTTCAGAGCGATTATTTTTACTTGTAAAATTGATAATTACTGCTAGGCATTTAGCCAGCCAATTATCCAATAAAACCATTCTAACTATCCTGAATTTCCAGATAAAATATTGCTAAATATCCCGAGCTGCGACGCAGTGAACCCGAGTACCGAGAACACCGTGATTTTGGCGACAAGGTTACCTCGATTAGAAGTCAACGAAAACAAAGAGAGCTGAACTCAAGTGAAGAAATCGTCAAAAAGTTCTCAGGTACAAAATAAAGTTTACCCTCGGAAAATTATTGCGTGGTCCTCGGAAACTCTAGGCACAGGCCAGGTTCCGTCTTCCAATCACCCTACTTGATTAATTAATTAATTATTCGAATTTAATTAAAATATCTAAATTATAAATCGAGGTTAAAATTAGTTAAATCAAAATTTGAACCAATAGAAAATTCAATAAGTTGGAAGAATTTTAAGATTAAAAATAAAAGAGGTTAAATTTAAATTTTGATATCGACAATTTTGAGTTAACTGCGTCATTTATATAAGCGATATTCTGTCGATTAAATTTTACAAATTAGAAATAAAATAAAACTAAAGGAAACTAAAATTAGAAAATTGTCCAAGTTAGATTAAAATTGACCAATAAAATCAACAAGTAAAAATGAATTCAAATTTAAATTAAAATGGAAAATTAAAATTAATAATTAAAATTTACTTTTGGAAAATTATCAAAAATTATAAAATAAATTATCATAGACACAAATTCCTTAAATTAGAATATTAAAATTGTTAAATAGTAAATTAATTTATAAAACAAAATTACAAGAGAAAATTTATCGACAAAAGAAAATTGTTCAATAAACTTCGATAAATAAATTTGTCAAATTCCAGTACGATGATTTCAAAATTAATCAACATAAAAATTTAGCCTTGGGAAATTTTTACCAAGTTGAAGACTAAGTCTCAAATCTTGACTGGAATTCAAAATAGACATAAGCCGATTATTCAGGCAGTTTGAATTCGAGTATTTTAATTAATCTAACATTGGTTGAATAAACGCTACTGTGATATTATTAATTAAGCAACCATAATTTAAATAAAATTAATTATCGAAGTCAAGTTAGGGACCGGGAGATTTGATTCCCAGGAAGTTATGTTGTAAAGAGTATCTTGGATTTTAAAATAATTGTAAATTAGAGTCAAGTGTGTATTAGATAAATTGTTTTATTGAGAATAGTGTGTGTGTGTGTGGAAAATAATTTACATTATATACTCCTCGTTCACGCGTTGTCGAGGAGGTTAGAATTAGCAGGTTGTCGACTAGTGTCATGGTATCCTCCTCTGTCCTAGTCGACTTCAGGTTCCTTAGTCCCGTAGTGAGGGTCCTGTGGACAGCGAAAGGGCTAAGGACGTATGAACCTTGGCAGGGGTCCGGGCGACCACCAGGGCATATCTAGAGTCTTAGAGCGTGAGGGTCCTGTGGACAGCGCGACTTAGTTAGAAACTGCGGTATAGACGCTCCATATGAGGGTACCGTCAGGAATAAAACTATGATAGAAACTACGATATAGACGCTCCATATGAGGGTATGTAGGATAAGAAACTTTATAGAAACTGTGGTATAGACGCTCCATATGAGGGTATCGCAGGAATAGGCACTATGATAGAAACTACGATATAGACGCTCCGTAAGAGGGTATCGTAGGAATAAGCAACTTTTGTAAGTATGAGTGTGTGTGTGAGAATTGAATCAGGGTTTAACTATTGTTACATTGTTCAAATAAATTGGTAATTCAAGTCAATTCTAATTATTGTTATTTGTGTCAAATATTATAATTTCTCTCGACCCTGTGATATCTCTCTTGGTTGGACCGGTTCTGGAAACCGTGATAAAAATTCCAGTGGCGCCCTAATTATTAAATTTAAATAAAGGGATGACCAAGGGACGGCACAAACACCGTTACAATATATATATATATTATATATATATATATATATATATATATATATATATATATATATATATATATATGTAGCGACTATGTCCTACAATATAAATTACCCATTCGGTTAATTCCGCCGACACTCGGCGCCGAAACATTTGTAATCGTCGTTTATCTATTTAGACAATTTTCGTAAATGATAGACAGTCAATAGCTAGCTACTACCGATATTGCCACGTGCAAAGATTAGAACTCAGAATATAACCAACGCTTTTCTTTTGTAACACATTAAATTATAATAAATAATCAATAGTTATTTTTACGTAGTGAATTAAATCATTTATACAACAACAATAATTCCTACATTGGTGACCCCGACGTGATATTAACCGACGTGAATTTTCCTTTAGTTGTTGAGGAAAGCGTCGAGTTTACTTGAAATTAATTATTTTAGTTTGTTTCAACCACGTCTATTTTTATGTGTGTTGCGAAAGTCGACGAATTCGACGTTAGTGCATAACTTATCACAGCTAGTGCATTGCTGAGCACCCTGGACGTTGTGCTGCATTAGTTATCCGAGGCACACCCGAGTGCAAATCGGAAAGTGATAAGTGAGTGGCGCGAAGCCTATTACGTCGTGACCTTGAAGCAGCAACAGCATTGTTAATCCATCATTGCCGCCAAAACTCAAGTACTGCCGCATTCCAGACCCGTGACGTCAATATAGACGAAAGTTAATCCTCGAAAGAATTCAACAACAGCAAAAATTTAAGTATTGTTCCTTTTTTCTTGATTATTCTTTATTTATACCTTTCTTTTATTTAGATAAATAAATATTCACGATGCCGCACGACGAGACGGAAGATACGAAGCCGTTTTTCGTCAATTCACTAAAGGCGCCTCCCTTCAACCCGAAGCGAGCAAAAATCTGGTTTGCGCAATTGGAAGGGCAGTTTTCCATACATGGCATCGTACAAGAGCGAGATAAATTCAACCATGCTATTTCGCTGATAGACTCCGAGTCCGCACAGGAAGTTGAGGCGATGATCACTAATCCGCCAATACACGCACCGTTTAGTGAGCTCAAAGGAGCGCTAATTAAGTGTTTCTCAGCGTCGGAATCAGCAAAACTGCGCCAGCTTCTAGACGGCGAAGCGATAGGTGATCGCTCCCCTTCACAATTCCTCCGACACCTGAAATTTTAGCTCCAACAGTCGACGAAGCCGTCATCAGGACCAGATGGATGTCAAACCTGCCAAAAAAGACTCAAGAGCTACTCTCAGTGTCTCCAGATACGACGTCCACCGACGACTTGGCCAAAACGGCTGATAAAATTCATGAAATGTTCCCCGTGAATCAAAATACCGTCGCAACAGCCTCTACGTCTTCGAACCCTCAGATTTCGGCTCTTGAGAGACAGATCTCTGAGCTAACAAAATGCGTCGCCGCTCTAGCGAATCAGAACCGACCCAGAGGACGTTCTAAGTCACGTAACCGCCAAAACAGAGCTCAGTCCAATGGACGAGGGAAATTGAAGGATGGCATCTGTTATTACCACGCAAAATTTGGTAATAAATCCTACAAGTGCACTGCCGGATGCAAGTTTGCGGGAAATGCAAAAGGGAGTCCTTAGTGGCGGGAAGCGACTCTCTGACAACTTCACACCGCCTATTCGTCACAGATCTAGCCACCAATACACAATATCTCGTGGATTCTGGCTCAGATCTCTCTATTTATCCACACCAGCGGTTGAAGTGCAAACCGACGCCCGTCGGTTATCAATTACGAGCAGCCAATGGCTCTCTCATCGAAACTTACGGCATTATCACACTCTCGCTCAACCTAGGACTTCGTCGCGAATTTACGTGGAGATTCATCATCGCTGACGTCACGAAACCAATCATCGGCGCTGACTTTTTAAGTCACTTTGACTTGCTAGTCGACCTGAAAAACAAGAAACTTCGTGATGGATCTACTGGTCTCCAAATAAACGTCAATTCAATAGCGTCCGACATGGATTGCATCAAGGTAGTGGATGGGGACACAGTCTATCACAAACTGTTGTCGAACCACCCGTCTATTACCAGACCAGATGGTACTGCGACGACCAGGAAGCATTCCACCGTCCACTACATCAAAACGACGCCTGGACAACCAGTCTCGTGTAAAGCGAGACCTCTCGCGCCGAACAAACTCAAGATTGCGCAAGAAGAATTTAGAAAAATGGTCCAATGCAGTATCGCGAGACCATCTAAGAGTCCGTGGGCATCTCCATTACATCTCGTTCCGAAGAAGTCCGGAGAATGGAGACCATGCGGAGACTACCGTCTTCTTAATGCCCGTACAGTACCTGACAGATACCCAGTCAGACGACTTGAGGATTTTACGGCGACATTACACGGTAAAAAAATATTTTCCGTCATTGACTTGGTTCGAGCTTTCAATCAAATCCCTGTCGCCGAAGAAGACATCGAGAAAACAGCGATCATCACACCGTTTGGACTGTTTGAATTTATGTACATGACTTTCGGACTACGTAATGCTGGGCAATCATTTCAACGATTCGTTGATGAAATCACAGCAGACTTACCATTCGTGTTTCCGTACATCGACGACTTCTTAATCGCATCCGAAAACGACGATCAACACTTAGAACACCTAAGCATCCTGTTTCGACGACTAGAGGACCACGGCCTCGTCATCAACACAGCCAAGTCAGTTTTTGGACAAAAAGAGGTAACATTCTTAGGACACAAGGTCAGTGATTCAGGTATCAAGCCGTTGCCCGACAAGGTCGACGCAATTTCTAACCTTAAGTTCCCTCGTACTATTTCGGCATTACGTGGTTTTCTAGGCACAATTAATTTTTACAGAAAATTCGTCAAGAACGCCGCCCAAATCCTAGCGCCACTAAACAAACTTCTGGAAGGTCCAAAAGTAAGAGACTCAACGCCGATAATAGAGACTCCTGAGCTCCAAAAAGCTTTAACGACGCAAAACGAACACTGGCTGAAGCGACGCTGCTCGCACACCCGGTAATCGACGCGCCATGGGCGATATTTTCAGATGCTTCCAACACAGCCATTGGAGCAGTTCTTCAACAACAAGTTGGAGGTAAATGGCAGCCACTGGCTTTCTTCAGTAGAAAGTTGCAGCCTTCAATTCAAAAACTGTCGACGTATGACCGTGAATTTCACGCAGTCTACGAAGCTGTAAGACACTTCCGTCATATTTTTGAAGGCAAACACGTCGCCATATACACTGATTACAAACCATTACTTCATGCGTTCCAGCAACGTACTGAAAGGGCCTCTCCATGGCAATTTCGACGTCTCGACTTCATTGGTCAATTTACAAGTGACTTTAGACACATTGCTGGACCTGAAAACATCGTCGCAGACACCCTGTCACGCGTCGAAGCCGTGTCGACACCAATTACGACACACGAGCTGGTAAATGCTCAGAGAGTTGACCCTGAACTACGAGATCTACTCAACAACGCGACGACGTCACTACAGTGGCAACGTATCATCTTCGATGACCACCCAGCCGCGATTCACTGTGATGTTTCATCAGGTAAACCGCGTCCATACATTCCAGGTCCACTTCGAAGAAAAGTTTTTAACGCCCTGCATTCTCTTGACATCCAGGCTCTAAAGCATCGCAGAAGTTAGTAAGCAAACGTTACGTCTGGCCATCTATCCAGAAAGACTGTCGAGAATGGGCCAAAGCGTGCATCAACTGTCAACGTAATAAGATTACACGGCATGTGACATCTCCAATCGCTCGATTCGATCTTCCAACGCAGAGATTCGAACATATCCACATAGATCTCGTCATCTTACCAGCGTCTCGCGGGTATAACAAATGTCTCACGATCATCGATCGATTTACTCGTTTCCCAGAGGCCATTCCTCTAAGAGACGGAGACGCCGACACGGTGGCAAACGCCCTAATCAACAACTGGATTTCCGGTACGGTGTACCAGTTAGAATAACGTCGGACCGAGGAGCACAGTTCACCTCTGCATTGTTTCAATCGCTGATGAAAATGTTCGGTATAAAACACCTGCGCACAACCGCGTATCATCCTCAGGCAAACGGCATGGTGGAACGTCTTCATCGTCAGCTCAAGTCTGCACTACTTTGCCATGACGACACTTGGTTCGACGCATTACCCGCAGTCCTGCTCGGTCTCCGCGCTGCGTGGAAAGAAGACATTCAAACAACACCAGCAAAACTTGTATACGGTGAGCCTATCCGTTTACCGGGTGAATTAATAATCTCGTCGAACAAATACGAGGACGCCCAAACTGTCGTCCGCGCCTTGAAAGCTCATTTTAATAACTTGGCACGACAGAACAAGTTCCCACGTTCTAGTACGCAACGATCAAATTGGACCGTCGTTTTCTTCACCTTATGAAGGCCCATACGAAGTCATCACTCGACACGAAAAATATTTCATCGTAAATCTCAAGGGCACAAATACGGCGATTTCCATCGACAGACTGAAACCTGTCTACGCTGCAACTGACGACTAAATTTTTTTAGTACTTCCTTCACAATTTTTTGAGATATCATTGTACTTATTTATTCTATTAATTTTTTTTCTCTTC
Organism: Cotesia chilonis; assembly: GCA_018835575.1. Lineage (NCBI taxonomy): Eukaryota > Metazoa > Arthropoda > Insecta > Hymenoptera > Braconidae > Cotesia > Cotesia chilonis. The sequence continues at coordinate 1,185,975 of RJVT01000032.1, forward strand.
ATTGTAAATAACTTACCATAACTCATTGTATATAATAATCGTCATTATTTTTTTTAAGAAGGGAAGTACTGTAGCGACTATGTCCTACAATATAAATTACCCATTCGGTTAATTCCGCCGACACTCGGCGCCCGAAACATTTGTAATCGTCGTTTATCTATTTAGACAATTTTCGTAAATGATAGACAGTCAATAGCTAGCTACTACCGATATTGCCACGTGCAAAGATTAGAGCTCAAAATATAATCAACGCTTTTCTTTTGTAACACATTAAATTATAATAAATAATCAATAGTTATTTTTACGTAGTGAATTAACTCATTTATACAACAACAATAATTCCTACATATTGTGACATGGGAAATTTTTCCCATCTAGATTTCATTTATAGAGATTATTTTTTTTGAGTATTATTTAGTCTAGAGTGTTGGCCAAGCTGATGGAATGCTGAGATTCGACGCGCCTGTGTTGCCCCAAGTGGTTTCCGATCAGAATGCGAAGCTCGAGGTAAAAATTAAGCCGAACCGCGCCAAATAAATTATACTAAGTATTGATAGATGCGTCCGAAAGAAATTTACGATGTATTTAATAGTGTGTGAGAGAGAGAGAGCGAATGAGAAAAGCGACCGGGCGAACCCGCAGTTCAGTTCGCAATCAACGACCAGGGAGACATCTGGGAGTGACAACGATCAACGAGGGAAACCCGGAATCGGAATCTACGAACGACTGGACGTTGAAGCGACGGGAGCACATCGAGGCTCCACCTGAACGCTGAATGGAGGACTAAAGTGAGAAATCGCCCAACCATCGACCATGGAAATTTATCCGACAACGGCTGATTGGACGCGCAGCTTCTTAGCTGCGCTAGAGAGAAAACACATGTTGCTGGAAAACGAAAGAGAAAGGAATTCAATTCTGATCTGGATACCGTTCAAGCCACTTTTCATACGCTGAAAAATTTTTGTTGCGACACTAAAATCAAGCGAAGACGTATTATATTGGAAATTCAGCCGCTTACGTGTTAAATTTATTCATTTTGTTAATTTTGAGTGTCGATCCCGCCGAAAGTTAATTTTATTGTGTCATTGCCGTACACCAGAAGCCAAGAATTATATCAAAAGTTTTTTGGTCATTCCGACAACGAAAAATTCCGTTGTGATGCTATCGCCGAGAACCTCTGCCGCCTGTCAGCACAGCCGACATCTGCTTCCTGGACTTCACACCGTGCCGAGCCGTCGACTGAACGGGGTAAGTGCGGTCGCAGTTTGTTAATTTACCTGGGTGACTTCACCGCGATTTGCGAGTAAGCCGAGATCGGATAGGTTTTGTTTTTTTCTCTTATCTGTCCGAATTACAAGCTATAAATGTTTATTTAATTTTTTTTTTACGTTGAAAGTAACAAATGACAACTAATTACGATTTTGAATTAAGTCCGAGAATAATTGTGTACCGAAATTCAACAATTGCGTTGTTGAATTCCGGCTTCGGGGTGACGTCAGCCGGGTGCCCGGTGCCAAAATTTTTGGTAATACGTTGTTAAGAGATATTGTGTACAGTTGTCGATTGGTTTTGGTAAAGTTTGAGATTACCTGCCGCAGAAAATTGGCTCGACTCGAGGGCCATCTAAGAGCGCCAATAGACACTATACCTCGAGCTTTGTTCCCGCGTATTGCCCGACGGGTAACAACAGTTACCGACGGTTCTGTTATCCGCCGCGGATGATAACTGATTGACAGATTGTGCCATCGATAATCTACGTACTACAGATCGATGCACTTGATAAATTCATTCCTCAATGCGAATTGAAGTAAAAATTTTTTTTGTTGTAATTATTCGACTGATTTCTTGTGACCTACTGTATTAAATTTATTATTTGTTAAGAAGGAAAATAATTTTTTTTGGTTGTTAATTTGTTTGCGAGGCTCTTATTCGATTCGTTTTGTTTATATTTTTATTGCGTACCAGCGATATTGTCCGACTTCGCGTGCGATTAAATACGTTACCGATTCCGATCGGTCTGATTTGGCGATTTTATTGAATTTTGAACCATTAATTAATTAAATTTTTTTTGTTATTTTTTTTATAAACTCAAAATTTTGTTTGTTAATAAAGGACAAGAGAAAGTTTTTTTTTGTACTGATAAATTCAGAATTTGTTTGTTAAGAAGAGAAAAGCGAAACAATTTATTTTTTTTATTGAGAACTTCAAAATCTTGGTTGTTAAGACAAGAAAAGCGAAACAATTATTTTTTTTGTGTATTGAGAAATTCGAAATTTTGTTTGTTAAGAAAAGAAAGAGAAAGCATTCTTTTTTATTGATCATATTCAGATTTTGTGATATTGAGAATTGCCGGACCTGCGTATTTGTTCGATCTAGTTATTGTATCATAGACCCATCATATATATACTTACATACACTGCAGAAGCAGTCCAAGAAAGGTATAATGATTTAAAAAATGGCCCCTTTGGAACAGCCGTCAATAACACATGCGGAAAAGCAAGAAGTAAACTGAAAGAGCAACAGCAAGTACGTATTTAATAAAAAAAAAAGTAATTGATACATCACAATAATAATTATAAAATTTATGATTAAAATAATAAATTAATGATTAATAGTAAGTATTATTAAACAGGTTAATAATAACAATAATTATATTTTTTGTTCTAGAAAGCTGAAAAATTGTTACAAGAAAGTGATAAACCACAAGTATCATGGAAAGGACCATGATTTTATTTACGAAAAAAAAAAAAAAAAAAAAAAGTTTATAAGATTTACAGATATTCATAAGATTACTTACTATTATAATATCTCTTGTAGTTAACTTATTTAAGTAATATTATCTTAATTATAATTATTATTTTTAAATTAATAACAACTCAAACAAACAACTTGTTTCAACCAAGTCTAAATAACAAATATTTCCTTCAGTTAACTTAACGACATATTCATCTTTACTTTGAACAAAATATAATCAGACAAAAATAACCAAAATTATTGTCCAATATTAACACTGCAATTATATTAAGATATATATCCAAGTATATATCTCAGTCGGTGCTCACTGGATATATCCAAGCAATAAGGCCATGGGTAATTGAAGTATATATCCAGGATATATTTTAAGATATATCTTACATATATCTTAGGATGTCTCAGCCTGTGTTCAGTGGATATATCTAAACAGTAAGGCCATTGTGCGATCAAAGTATATATCCAGGATATATTTTAAGATATATTCTGCATAGAACTTGGGATATTTTCTATATATATCCTACATATATCTTGCATACAACTCGGGATATATACTACATATATCTTGGTATATATCTCAGCCTGAGCTCACTGGATATATCTGCGCAATAAGGCCATGGGCGATTGAAGTATATATATTCAGGATATATTTTAAGATATATTCTGCATATATCTTGAGATATATTTTAGCCTGTACTCACTGGATATATCCGAGCAATTAGGCCAGAGGCGATTGATATATATAACCAGGATATATATATATATATATATATATATATATATATATATATACTACATATATCTTGCATTTATATCTCGGGATATATTTCGTATATATTCTGCATGTATCTGGATATATCTTAGCTTGTGCTCTTCGAATATATCTACGCAATAAGACCAGGGGCGATTAAAATATATATCCAGGATATATCTTAGGATATATCTTAAAAATATATCTCAGTAGATATACTTGACAGTCTGTGGTGGTATATATACTAGGATATATGACATTCCATCATATATCTTTTCGGCAAAATTGGGTATATCCTAGCATATATCCGGGCATATATCCTGAGATATATCTTTTAGAGATATATCCTAGGATATATATTTTTTCCGTGAGGGTTATAGTCCCGCTCCACGGTAACGCTGACTTACCCACGTCCTCTGCAACCTCAAAACCCATAACTAAAAATCCAGAACTTAAAACTCAATACTCAAAATGCGAAACCCAAAACTTAAAACTCAAAATAACTCAATAAAACGTTAAAATGAGTTGACCTTAGTATTTTTCAAAACTTGACTCTAAAACTGACTCTATTCTTAAAAATTCTGAAATCTCAGCTGTAACATTAATTCTTTTAATTCACTCTAAAACTATAAGCTTCGTTACTCGGCATCAACACTCACTTAATTCACAAAACACTTTTCTTCAATCCTTAAAATTATATTTTCTTTGATATTTGGCCTTGAAATATCGGCTTAAAACTACAAAAATACGTTGGCGCTGGTGACGGTAATTTTTAATAGACCCTGGTCGTTAAAATAACGTCACAATATATATATATATATATATATAGATTTGTGAGAACGTAACACTAGACCTCTAAAAAATTCTCATCAATGATGAGGTCTTAGTGTCAATAAGATGATCCTCTGCATCGCAGTTATTTATTTTTTTCTCAGTCCAATACAAAAAAATGCATATCTGATTATTAATTGATTGTAGGGAAAATTGCTTTGGGAGAAGTTCGTAGGAAATTTAACGCTCTATAAGAAAGGTACCTAATATTTATTCCGCAAATTTTACCGTTAGATCGATATTGAAGATTTGAGTTTGATTGATTTAAGACAAATGTACTTTTTTTCCATGAACTCGACAGTAAATGAATATTATAAAATGCACAATACCAACTTTTGTAGTACATTAACTGCTCGATAAAAATGGCATTATATGTTTTAGCGATTGTATAAAGCGTTCAAAAGATATTTATCATCAAATTTCCTTGTGTTCTGATTTTAAGAGTTTTCAATTAGATAATCGAAAAATTTGAATCCAAATTGGGGCAATACTATTTAACGGCCTAGTGATAAGTTAAAATGCGTTAGATAAATCATTAGGTACAGTAAAGCTAGGAACAAAATGGACCTTCATGGCACGTCTGCTACGACAACTAAAAATAAATTTTTTTATCTGCATGAATATATCATGATTGTCACATTAAAAACATAATTGTTTTATTTCTTACGATATAGCATGGAAAAGCTTCCTCAGATACTAACTCAACTCCAGCAGACGCTTCTCAAACTCAACGTGAACTTATCATTCAACTTGAGTTGAAAAATAAGGAAATCATGCTCGAAATAGCTCGACTAAGGTACGTTCTTTCACATTATTAAAAAAAGGAGATAAAAGATTTTGTTTCTGGGATCATCTACACTTACAAAAAAATTAGGAAAACGATTGACCCTAAATGTTATCTCTGCAACTTTCCGCTTATTTCATACTTAAGCTTTCAACATTTTACTCCTCAAGTTTTTAAGCTCTTCGAGCTCTAACGTATAATTTTCGAGTCATTTTGAGATCTCCAAGCTCAAAAATCTAATAGAAGCTTGATAAAACACTATATTTTGAATTTTCAAACCGCAATAACTTTAGAATAAACAAACAGATTTGCACGCGGTTGGCAGCATCCGACGCAGTTTTTTAAGCGTCATAAATAATTTTTTAGTTCAAATAAATTGAACTAGAAATTTCGGAGTAATTTCGACAAAAAGCTTTTTTCGGTTTTTTTTCGACAATGATAACTCACAAACGAATCTAGCGATTTTTATCGAGCTGGCAGCGATCGGCGTGGTTTTTTTTACAAGCTGATTAGTTTTTAAAATTGATTCGTAGAGCCATCTGAAATTTATGAGAGGGTCACACACATCCACACACACACACACACACACACACACACACACACGCGCGCGCGCGCGCGCGCGCCATACATATGTTATATCCAGCGTTGCTTCATGTAACACACAAGGTCTCTCCTCTCTTAACGAAAAGTGCAGCGCTTGCACTTCATAAATTTCGACATTTGTAAACCAATAACAAAATTCAATTCCCTTCCGAAAATCGCGACTACGAGAGGAAGAAGAGAGAATCAAAATCTAAAATCAACAAGAAAAATCATAAAAGACGACTGTAAGATTAGTATTCGAGATCGACTTCCCTGTAATTTCGTTGTCGGGAAACCCTGGTTACCAGGGTTTTCCTTTCGCAGAGGAAGCGAGAAGGGAAGAAAAAAATTTGGGAAGACTCATTGTGACTGAGTAGCTCGATTGGACAACAAAAACTAAAGTCTCTCGGCTTACACTGAAAATATCTTTTGTCAAAATTTCACGTTTACCATGAAAATGTTATATCCAGCGTTGCCTCATATAACACACAGGATCTCTCTTCCTCGACGAAAAGTGCAGCGCTTGCACTTTATGAATTTCAACAACCACTCTGACAACACCTCGATTAAGAAATGAGCACACTGTCCACGTACTGTCCACGTTCTGCCAAATTTGCATTTTTAGACCAATAACAAAATTTAACTTCTTTCCGAAAATCGCGATCTGGGTGTATAAAACTACCAAGCACCACGGATCACTTGTTTAGTCTTTTATTAAAGCATACGAGGGTAGGTATCCTTGTAGAACCCGTTTGTGTCCTTGTACCGCGTTACGTACGAAGCAGTGTAAAGCACTAGGTCGCTTACACAAAAATCTAAATTCATTAGTACCTTTTTGACTCATATCTTCTACGAACCGCGCCAGTATGCTCTTCGAGCTGCATAGAGGGCCCCGTTGTCCGTAGTGATATCAGCATTTAAAATTATAAACTCCGATCTATTATTTATTTAACGGTGGATCTAAGTGTCTGCCGGAGTCGTTACTCCGTTTACGAACTCAGAATCAAATATTGTAAAACATAGAAATAAGTGATAGATATAAGTGAGATAGTGTGCATTGAGTGCGTCTAGCCCGTAGGGCAAATAACTGAATAAACTATAAAAACCAGAACTTTGTGTCTCGCTTCATCTCGATTAAGATCCTTAACCTGTTCAATTATACCGATCTCTAACACGAGAGGAGAAGGAGAAGTCAACCCAGGACCTATCGACCGACCAAACCAAATTCAGATCAACAAAATTTCATAAAGGACGACTGTGAGTTCTGCATTCGTTACCGACTTCCCTTTAATTTCGCCGTTGGTACTACTGGTTACCGGGAGGCGTTCGAGGATCCACAATAAAAATAAAACTCTTGTAGTTTCTTTACAAGAGAAAATCTATCTAAAACGTGTACAAGCCTCCTCAAGGTCCACTCTATCAATAATTATTTAATTATAATTAATCCGAACATAACAGATCAGATTTTTGGTGGCAGCCGTGGGATTCGAAAGCAACCCTTCGGCTTACCACAAGCAGAATTCTTGCTTAAAATTAAAAAAAAATTTTTTACTTTTCGAACATTTTGGCTGAAATTGTCACAAAAAAAAAATATACTTAGAAAATGAAATTCTTTCACCTTATGAACGAGTCGAACCTTTCTTTTATTTCCATCTTTTATTTTAAATTTGCTTTAACTAGGGCGTTAGCCCCATAAAGTTATGAAATTTTGATTTTTTCTCGCGAATAAAACATTATTTATTATTTTATTATTAAACTCTTGCGTATAAACATTCTTTTCGCTGACTGAGATATTTCAATTCATTGACACACTCTATAGTCTCGTCCATTTAACTCATTATCGTCATATATTGAGTATCGCGTTACATGGAGGTGACGAGTTATTGTACATTCATACTTCTACACTTTTTTTTTTCACTAAAGCGAAAATTTTTGTTAAGTTCATTAACAACTTAGTCAGTGTGTCACTATATCATATTTATTGTACTCACAGCTGTGACCTAGTGGAGTAAGCCTTACAATTTGTTTACGAGGTTCTGCTGCAATACTAGCAGTTTCTTGACCCGGGGATCAGTTTCAAAACACCTTGTTGCTGTCTATCGAGCAACGAGACTGTTCTTGAGATTGATTTCGTCGGTTTAGCACACCGTCAGTCAACTCTTTGTACTTTTGAGACACAAAATTTTTTATGCTGCTGTCGATCAAACAACAAAAGTTTATGGAATTTTTGACTCAATAGTGTACAAGGCAGGGCTACACAGTACCGATAAAAATGTTTTTTGCAGTTTATTCGAAATTTTTTTTTTTGTTAATTTTTTTTTGTTAACTTGCGGAGAGCTAATCATAGCATCCAAAAAGAAAGAAATAAATGGTCCGAAATTCGCGTTGCGATATAAAATTTCAAACCCGAAAGGCCTATTCTGATTTCTTTAACGGTCGAATCTACTACCTACCCTTAATCAAATCACCTTTATTGCAAAGATCCAACCATTTGTTAATCTCTCCTCTCCAATCATAAGGAAAAGAAAATCCATAGTCTATAATAAACCGGACAAACGTATCAAACTTCGATCAAACGGCATTTTATCGGTGAACAAAGAGGGAAGAACGGTCACAAATCTGAACGATTTGGTCTCGATTAACGTCAGAACAGAAGTAATCAACCTGATGATCCAGATTCCAGTAACCCAGCTAGATTGCCTGATAAAGTAAAGGTTAAAGAAGAAATGTACAATGGTGAACAACTTCCCGGTTTTCGATAACGTAACATATACCACAACAATTGCGAGTTAATAATTTACAAAAATGTCTTATAACGAAGAATACCGGAAATTCTACTTTGGAGAGCTGCGAAGAGAATTATCAGAAGCTAGACTATGTGAAGGGGAATCTCAGGAAAGTTGTTATTATTATTTACATGATCTAATTATACGGCTTGGAGAATTTTCAGCTCCTTTCACTCGTAAACTAATAGTAGGGACACTCTATCAGAGTCTTGGTCGACTTTTCTTATCATTTATCCCTCCAGACCTATAGGGCCATATGTCTATTTTAATCCGAAGACCTTGGACGACGTCTACTTCCCTTTACGACAGGTAACATTGGTATCAACTTTTCCACCACCAATTCTACATGAACCAAGAGTTAAAGAAGCTCTTGGTTCATGAGATCAATCGAAGAACAACCTGAAGAGATCGTCCAAGAAATAAACTGTTACGAATCGATAATTAGTCAAAAAGCAACTCAAACCAAAGTGGAACCCATTTTTGAAAGTTTCTAGGATGATTGCGAAATTTCTTCTGTTACCGTCTTTACCTTTATTATATGCTTGGACTCATATTGTAATACAGTTAGTGGACTTAATATTATAAAACTAGAGCCAAGAAACGTAATACCTATCTCGGAATCTTGCCATCCCTTTGAGATCCTTCAAAACTCAAAAATTATCTGTGAAAGGTCTGAACCAGCCAGTCAACTTAAGCCCATCACCGATCGAAAGATTGTGCCTAAACCAAAAATTTCGCAAAAATTTCCCGTCCAATCCTCACTTGACGAAACTGAACCTTACAATATTGATCCTTCCCCAGTTTAACACGACCTACACTTGCCTTATTCGAAAAGGTCTAAAAATTTTCAAAGCTACAACCTACGAACGATAAGAACTGCAGTCAAAAAAATTACAAAATTTTAATTCTAATCCACACAAGGGTTATTATTAATCTTTCTCACGCCCTTGTAGTAATATAAAAAAAATTATGAGATAAGGTTAATCACTATATGGCTCCTCCTGTGAGCCTAAATAGAGTTGAGCCGTAAGATTTCAACCAGTGCTGAGAGAATGTTTTTTTCTTTTTTTGCGTTTGTTCGATTCACTGCGTCGATAATTCAATTCATAATAAAGATAAGTCGACTTAAAAACAAAGAGAACACGAAGGCACGGGAGATTGAGAATATTGAGGAATTTATATTGAGATATTCTATTAAGATAGACGACTTTTTTTTTTTTTTGGAGAGAAAAACTATTAAATTTGTTTGATTTAAATCGAAAATTTAATAAGACTTGAAAATTTCAATAGAACAGAACTCCGAATTCACAAAAAAAAGGGGGGGGGTGAAAATAACAAAATTTTCTGTTGAGAATAAATTTTTTGTCAACAAATTAAAATTATCAACTTTTGAGAGAAGATGTCAAAAATTCAATTAAAACAATTAACTTCGTTAACTGTTTAAGTTATTAAGAGTTTTGTTTTTGGAATTGTGGAATTTTTTTTGCTTAGAAAAAAAATTTTTTTTCAGTAAATACATTACATTATCTAAAAAATTAAGATCTTTGAAGGGGAGACACCCGTACATTCACAAGAAGGGATGCCGAGGCATTCTTTCATGTGGGGAGAGATGCTGTTATATCCAGCGTTGCTTCATATAACACACAGGGTCTCTCCTCTTTCAACGAATAGTGCAACGCTTCCATTTTATAAATTTCGTCAATCGATCGGACAACGCCTCTATTAAGAAATTAGCATACTGTCCACGTTCTGCAAAATTTGCATTTTTAAACCAATAACAAAATTTAATTTCCTGCAAAAAATCGCGACCCGGATGTATAAAACTACGAAACATTGCGGGTCACGTGTTCAGTCCTTTATTGAAAAATACGAGGGAAGGTATCCGCGTAGAATCCGTGTGGGTTCTTGTACCGGGTTACGTACGAGGCAGTGTAGGGCACTAAGTTGTTTACACAAACTTCTCAATTCACTATTTTTCTGTTTGATTCTTTAAATTATATCTTCTACGAACCGCGTCAGTGTGCTTTTCTAGTTGGATCGAGGGCCCTGTTGTCCATAGTGATACGTTTGTCTAAATTATGAACTTTCGATCTATTATTTAATTAACGGCGGATTTAAGTGTCTGCCGGAGTTGTCACTCTGGATCCGAACTCATAATTAAACATTGTTAACTACTAATTCTAATCATAAATTAATAGATTGTAAGTGAATCATTGTGAATTAAGTGAATTTTGCCCCATAGGGCCAATAATTGAATCAACATCAAAAACCCGATTATCGTGGTGTTCATCATTCATAAAATAAGTTCCTGAGCCTCTTCCATCACATCAACCTCAGCCACGAGAAGAAGAACAGAATATCTAAATCCAAAATCAACAAGAAAAATCATAAAGGACGACTGTAAGTTCAGTATTCAAGATCGACTTCCCTCTACTTTTGTTGTCGAGAAACCCTGGTTACTAGGGAGCGTTCGCGGATACACAATAAAAATAAAACTCTTGTAGCTTCTCGACAAGAAAAAATCTATTTAAAACGTGTCCGAGCCTCCTCAAGGCCCACTCTACTAATAATTATTTAATTATAATTAATCCGGACATAACACATACAGTCATACAGATATATGGATATCATCACGAAAACATTTTAGGAAAGCTATCTAAGACCTCAAAAGAACGAGATCTGATGAAAACACGATTTTCGAAAAACGGGGTACCCGGGAAAAAATGATCAGACATGAACAGGCATGAGTCTTCAGGCCTGATCAGGCATGAGAAATGACCATGCCTGACCAGACCTGGTCAGGCATGGTCAGGTCTGATCAGATCTGTTCATGTCTGACTCGATCAGGTCCAAAAAAAAAAGTGTGTGTGTGTCAGCTACGACGCACGATTGGAGTTTACTCCTTACGAACGATAATTATGATATATATCGAAAAGAAAAAAAGGGTAAATGAACGCATCTGCTCAAATGATAAGAGAAACGAACATATATCTGTAATTATTCGAATTATTTATATTACTTCAATAAAGCGTATTACATAAAGTATGTTACAAAACAATATAAATAATAATAATAATAAAAATATATTATATATATATATATATATATATAGAGGGGTAAGTGCTCCGACTCGGGTGATGATGTCGAGTAAGTGGATGGAAGTGTCTTAAGACAATTAGACGCCGGAGAGTTGTATAGATATCTAGGAATGGAAGAGCACCGCATGCATGCGGTCTCTGAAGTCCGAGCAACTCTCCAGAGCGAGTATGTTAGGAGACTCCGGAAAATTTGGTCCTCCGAACTTTCCGGCAAAAACAAAGTCCCAGATACTAATATGCTCGCTGTCCCAGTCTTACTATACTCTTTCGGTGTCCTGAAATGGGCCCGAAAGGATTTACGAGATCTCGACATCAAAACCCGTAAGATTATCAATATGAATCGGAGCATGCACCCCAATTCATCTGTCGCCAGATTATACCTCTCTCGATCCATCGGTGGGAGAGGTTTGCAGAGTTTGGAGCGGCTTCACGACCGTTTGGTCCTGGGTTTAACACATGAAGTTGTCAATTTCACTGCAGACGAGGATGACTTTCTTATGCAAATTGTACATAAACATGAAAATGCGCATAAGGGGTCATTCTTGTATAAGGCAGCAATATATGCGGCAAGAACCCTTGGTCTTGAGAAATAAACGCTCTTATAGAACTCCGAAAGGAGGAATTTAAAAGCGTCATCAGGAACGCCAAGGAAAAACTACTCCTTGGTGAACTGATGGACAAGTCCATGCACAGCGTGTTCTCTAAACACGTGCGTGATTATGGCTTGTCCACCCAGCTGACGTTTTCCTTCTTAAAGTCAGCTGGCCTGATGTCCGAAACTGAAGGGTTCATATTTGCCTATCAAGATGGTGTCATTAACACTCTAGAATACCGTAGCAAGGTGCTCCAGGTGCAGCTTCCGGACACTTCCTATAGGAGGTGTAAACAACATCCGGAGACGCTTATGCACCTTGTGTCGGCATGTCCAGTGCTGGCGAGAGGTGCATATATCCAGCGTCACAATGCTGCCCTGAGAGAACTGTACTACTATCTTCGTCATTGCTACGGTATTGACGTGACACCAGTGCTGCCTTATCTGCCAGGAGATATTCCCCAGGTTGTTGAGAATGACAGTTGCAAAATTTATTGGAACATGCCATTTGCAACAACCCGGCGGATAGATCACAACAAACCTGATATTGTGCTCTTCGACAAGGCCACTCGTGACATTTATGTCATTGAGTTCTCGGCCCCGGCTGAATATAACATCTCAGCCAAAGAAGAGCACAAAAGACAAATATATCAGGATCTCCCGTTTGAAATTGGCAAACTTTACCCAGGTCACCGTGTCAAGCTTGTCGTCCTGATTGTTGGCGTCCTAGGAGGGATGAAACAGTATTTTGTATCCTCACTTGCCAGCTTGTTCCAGCTTGTTCATCAAAAGCTGAGTTCTTGGCAGTTAGGATGCAGAAGGCTGTTATACTTGGTTCTCTCCGTCTCTTAAGGGAAATGACTTTGGCCTGCTGTGATCACTAACCGCCTTGTTGTGCGAAGTGGTCCAGCAGTAACGGATGAAGCTCAGGCTGGGCCCTCGGAGAATCGGACTCCGGGGATAACCTCCCTGAGCATTTGATAACGAAATAATAATAATAATAATAATAATAATAATAATAATAATTGTGTTTAATTTATACAAATCCAATTTTAGGATGATTGATTTCTTTCACTTTGAATTATAATATCATTCTTAAATACTGTAATTATAGGTTTTTCAATCAATTTCTTGCATATTTTCAAATATTTTTTCAACTTTATTTACTTGATGATTTGTTTAATAGTACATAAATATACACGTATCAATGCATGAAAGTACAAGAAAACTTTAAAATCAAAACATTAAAACTTGATGGTTAGGTTGCTGTTTATGTACGTTGTATATAGATGTATACAATAAATGCTACTATATGCATTTATTATACAGCATGCACACCCTGTACTCGGCAGCAGTATACAAGTTGTGGCAGAACTTCGTAATACGCAGGCGCGCAACACACACGTACAAACATACGCACACATTCAACTCTCAGACTGGAGGTAGTGAACTATACAGTGAGACTACGAAGTTTAGCGCAAAAAGGAGACCCCGAGAATGAGATACGCTGTATAATGTATTCCGTCTCATTCTTTTACACGTTCAATCCTACAGATATATATATATATATATATATATATATATATATATATATATATATATATATATATATATATATATATATATATATATATTTGTCTCTTTCTACGTAACGCCTCAACTTTTCGTGTTACACTTGATTTTACTCCTCATAAAATTTGCGTACCGGGCCTTATAACTCAAATCTTTTCTTAAGGGGTTATTCTGGTGTAGAAATTTGAAAAAATCGATTTTTTTTTGCATTTTTTCAAACTTTAGACCTTCAAAAATATAACCTTAAGCGGATTTCCCAAAATTCGAGTTATTTTCGGAGATACAGCGGATTTTGTGACGTGGCGTCTAAGCTAGCGGAGCGGAGCGAATCACACAATGAACGGCAGATGTTGCCGGACAACTTGAGGACTCGTTCTTTCCAGAAATCCTTTTGTATTCTACACAAACCTATATATATATATATATATATATAGGTTTTCGCGAAATATATATATATATATATAGGTTTTTGCGAAATATATATATATATATACGTGTGTGTGTGTGTGTGTGTGTGTGTGTGTGTGTGTGTGTGTGTGTGTGTGTGTGTGTGTGTGTGTGTGTGTGTGTGTGTGTCAAGGGGAACGGCTTGACCGATTTGATCGCGGTTGACGACATTTGGAAGACCTTGACTAAACTCAGATTCTCAATAAAATTTGGCCCGATTCGGACCGGTAGATTTTCAGAAATCTTAAAAAAACGACGAAAAAAAAATTTGTCGAATGTGGTTTTTTTTTCAATAACTTTCAAACGGCTCGATCGATCAATTTCGAAAACTTATCAGCTTTTATCATAGTAAAACTACGTCGATCGCCACCAAACCGGTCAAAATCAGTTGATTTGTTCGTGAGTTATCATTGAGGAAAGAAAACTGATAACCTAAATTTTTAAAATTTTCAATTTTCTTAGCAGAAAGATGAAAAATAGTCAATTTTCTTGACCCAGTTTAAAATATTTATATAAAGTACTTGTAAAAACCCAAATATGTGGTCGTCGTCCGAAATTAATATTTAGAGAACGATTGAACGATTCCGAAGCGTTGTTGGTCTTTCTGATGATGTCGAAAACAGACCATTCTTCCGGTTTCCGACGCACAAGCCATTGGTCAATGAAATATTTTAAAAAATATTTCATTTTCTTTAAAACGTCCTCATTTTCGATCCTTTTGATAATTTTTATCAGAGCTGACGGAATTTCTAGTGCCGGTAAGTACGCTAATGCTCTCATGTACTTTAAGGTATCTTAAATTTCAAAGTCAATTGAAGTTTTTACATCGTTTCTACGCCAGCGTTTTATGGCACCTTTTTTTTTGGCATTTCTCAAAATTGCCTAAAAATATAAACAATTTGTGAAATCAAAAATTGAAAATCAAACATTCATACATACACATATACATACATACATACATACATACACATATACATACATACATACATACATACATACATACATACATACATACATACATACATACATACATACATACATACATACATACATACATACATACATACATACATACATACATACATACATACATACATACATACATACATACATACATACACACATACACATACATACATACATACATACATACATACATACATACATACATACATACATACATACATACATACATACATACATACATACATACATACATACATACATACATACATACATACATACATACATACATACATACATACATACATACATTTGGCACGGCAGTGCTAAACACGATGAAGGAAATTGCTGCCGCATGTGACGCCTCTATGCCACGGCTGAACAATCAGAGTTTCCACAGACCAGCGTACTGGCGGTCAGCAGACATAGCAGAACTCCGGAAAAAATGCCACAAACTACGTCGGCTAGCAACGAGAACTGCGAAACGCTCCCCCAATCAAGATCTACTTCTGAGCGAGTATAAGCAGGCCAAAAAGAACCTCAACCGGGCAAGCAAAGCGAGCAACGCAAAATTGTGGCAAGAGATCTGTAATGACCTTGATGATGACATTTGGGGTAAAGCCTACCAAATTGTCACCAAACGACTTGGAAAGGCTTCACCAGAAGCGCCGAAATCACCTGCTTTAATGAGCAGCATCGTAGCGGAGCTGTTCCCCAAACACCAACCAAGGGAAAAAAGACATTATGTGAAAAACAGTGTAACACTTTTCACAATCGAGGAGATACAGGATGCAGCGCAGACCCTCAAGTCAGGAAAGGCACCCGGCCCTGATGGCATATCAGCATCGGTGATCAAGACTGTAGCCCTGGAATATCCAGACATACTCCTGAACACCTACAACGCATGCTTGGCAACTGGCACGTTTCCCGCGGTCTGGAAGCAGCAGAGATTGGTTCTGCTAGATAAAGGCAAAGGTGGCCCTGTAACACCCTCGTCGTTCAGACCACTCTGCATGTTGGACATTGCTGGGAAATTGCTCGAAAAGTTTATACAGGGAAGATTACGGAACGATATCGATTGTGCTGGAGGTTTTGCCGCAAACCAACATGGTTTCCGGAAAGGACATTCAACAGTCGGTGCAATTCAGAAAGTCGTAGGGACAGCGAGAGAAGCATGGACTGGTAGCCTTAAAGCTCGTAAAGTATGCATTCTCCCCACGCTAGATATCAAAAACGCATTTAACAGTGCAAATTAGGGAGACATTTTAGACGCTCTGCAGCACAAGTTTGACATGGAGCCAGAAAATCTGGCATTAGTCGACAATTACCTTGATAATAGAAAGTTCATAGTTGAAACTACTGAAGACCCACAAGAATACGCCATAACGGCTGGCGTGCCGCAAGGCTCAATAATGGGGCCCGATCTATGGAACGCAGACTACGACGAGCTTCTTGAAATCCCGTTGCCAGAGCAAGTAGAGCTAACAGGCTTTGCAGACGACGTTGCAGCCACTATAGTGGTTGACAGCGTAAAAGCGGCCGAACTGCTAGTTCGGGAAACCATCGACACCGTCGAGACTTGGCTCGATGAGCATCACCTGAAACTTGCCAAACAGAAAACCGAGATGGTCGTTTTGACACGTCAAAAATGGTTCCCAAAACCATTCGCTGTGGACTTGGGAGGAACAACACTCACGTCAACAAGGACCCTGCACTATCTAGGGGTCATGATAGACGAGAAACTATCTTTTCGTGAACACATCGACAGTGCATGCAAGAAAGCCAGCAAGACTGTGTCTAGCCTAGCACGAATTATGACCAACACCATGGGACCAAGAACAAATAGAGAAGAGTTCTTCTAGAAGCAGTCCATTCGGTACTGCTTTATGGAGCGGAGATATGGGCAGACATATTAAAGCAGAAGACCTACCGGCGAAAGATAGCAGCAGTACAGCGGCGAGGCGCTCTCAGCGTTGCCTGCGCCTACCGCACAGTTTCAGAAGCGGCTGTATTGGTCATTGCAGGAGCCGCGCCCATCGACCTATTAGCGTTCGAAAGAGCAAAACTCTACGACGCTAAAATCGGCGGCGAAAACATGAAGGAGGCAAAAACGAAGATAAAAACGGAAACGCAGCAAGAGTGGCAGGACCGATGGACGTCGGGCGAGACAGGCAGATGGACAGCGCGACTGATCCCAAACATCAACGCCTGGCTCTCTCGGAAACACGGGGACACGAATGTTTTCCTGACCCAACTACTGACAGGACATGGGCAGTACAACGCCTATCTCTTCAAGATGGGTTTACACAACACACCAATATGCAAATACTGCCCGGTTAAGATCGACGACGCCGAACACACATTCTTCGAGTGTGCTCGGTGAAAGGACTACAGAAGAAGCACCGAAGAGATCATTGGCACCAGGCTCTCCCCCTCAAGCCTGGTGACCTATATGATCAAACAAGAGAAAAACAGGTCTGCTGTTGCAGCTTATGCACAGCACCTCCTGAAAGACAAAATCGCAGAAAGATACCAGTAGCCAGGAGTAGGCATCGTGAGACGCAGCACGGCTGGATTGAAGTAATGCTAACGCGGTTCCAATCCAGTCCTCCCCGTACCATCTAGGGGAGAGGGGAAGAGGAATGTTTTTTTTAGTGGGTAAAAATCTCCACACTACCGACTATCGATATCTGCCGTAAGATGGGCGATAGAGTTAACGATAGCGGTGTCTTTTGAAGATCTTTTTTCGTACCTCTTTAAAAAAAAAAAAAAAAAACACACATACATACATACATACATACATACATACATATGTACATAGAAAATTAAAAAAAAATCGAAAAATTGCTCATAATGGTGATTTTTTTGACTAGTGTATGTTATTTTTATACTTATTAAATGAAATTTCTATTGATAACTGTACTTGACACAAGTGAAAATAGCAGGGTTGGGTGGAGGCAGAGGGTATCAAATTTTTTATTGCATTTCTGCTGGCTAATTCGAAATCTAGATGAAAAATTAGAGCCATTTCTTTAATTTGGGGACATATATCATCACACAAGACTTGGAAAATTGCATGATACGATGATGTTGCCTTTGACTCCATTAAAGCATACAGGAAAGGGAATGCCTATAATAAAATTGAAAATCTTAAAATCTTATATATATATATATATATATATATTGTGACATGGGAAATTTCCCACCTAGATTTCAGTTATAGAGTATTTTTTTTTTTTTGTATTATTTAGCCTTGTGTGTTGGCCAAGCTGATGAATTGCTGAGATTCGACGCGACTGTGTCGCCCCAAGTGGTTCCGACCATAAAACAAAGCTCGAGGTAACATTTAAGCCGAATCGCGCCAATTAGTACTAATGAGGAATGGATGCGTCCGAACTAAATTTCGATGTATCGGATAGAGAGTGAGTGATATAGTATGAATGAGAAAAGCGACCGGGCGAACCCGCATTTCAGTCGATATCAACGACCGAGGAGACATCTGGGAGTAGCAACGAGTAACTAGGAAGGCACGGAATCGGACTCCACGAACGACTGGAAGTTGAAACGGCGGGAGAACACGTCGAGGCTCCATCTGAACGCCGAATTTCGAACTAAATTGGGAAATCGACCAATCATCGATCACGGACATTTATCGTACGACGGCTGATTGGACGCGCAGTTTATTAGCGGTGCTGGAGAGAAAGACCACGTGTTTGTGAAGGAAAACGGAAAAGCCAGTAATTAATTCTGACCTGGAACGCATCCGAGCCACGTGCAACAAAAAATACTTAATTAATTAATTGAAACGCAATACTTTTTGCTATCGTTACCAAAATTTAGCAGTTTTTTTTCGTTTTCTTTGTCGAGGAAAAGTTTACTGTTATTGTTACTTGAAAAATCGACACGAGAAATTGTTCGTGAAAGTTCCGCCGTTTTGTTGTCGAAATAAAATTTAAGTGAATACTGTTGAGAGTGTCATACCAGACAGTCAAGGACGACAACTATTTTTGTGACGTTCCGATCTCACCGTTCCCGTGGGGAAACGCCATCGTCGAGGACAATTACATTCATCAGCACCGCCGACACCGAATTTTCTGATTTGCTACCCATACCGAGGGGTCGACTGAGTGGGGTAAGTGCGGTCGCAGTTGCTATTTTACCTGGGTGACTTCACCGCGATCCGCGATTAAATTGGATTATCATCGATAAGCGCTTATTAAAAGTTATTTTTCTTTGAATTGATATTTGCTCACGACTTCGGAATTAAGTCCGAAATTAACTGTGTACCGGAATTCAACAATTGCGTTGTTAAATTCCGGCTTCGGTGACGTCAGCCAGGTACCCGGTGCCAAACCCTTTCGTAATAAGTTGCTAATAAAAAGTGTATAGTTGTTGAGTTGTATCGTAAATTTTTGAGATTTTTCTGTCGCAAAGTTAAATTGGCTCGATTAGAGGGCCATCTCAGAGCGAGAATAGGCACTACACCTCGAGCTTTGTTCCCGCGAATTACCCGACGGATAACAGCGATCCCTTTGAACAATCTATTGGTTATTATTTTCTTATTTTTTTTTCTGCCGCTATTATTGTTGATAAATTCGAATTGTTGTTAATCGAAAGCCGGCGAAATAAATAAATTTTTTTTTTGTTACAAATTAGTAAATTGTTGCTAAACGAACCCGGCGAACTAATAATTTTTTTTATTAATCAATTCGTAACTATTGTTAAGACGAACACAGCGAAATAAATAATGCTTTATTTATTATTAATGAACTCCTAACTTGGAGCTCAGACGAAATAAGCGAAATAATTATATTTTATTAATTATATTTTTTTTTGTTGTTAATTGCTTTGTTCCCTGCGAAACTACGGTCGACTTGATTTTAGTGATTTGCGTGCACGAATATTAAATTTTGCTTTCTTGTTGCGATTGACTGTGGTACAAATTCCGATTGGCTTTATTATTTTGGCGATTTCATGAAATTTATTTAACAAAGTATCATTTGTAGCAATTTTTTTTGTATTGATCTTATTCGTTCTTTTGTTATTTTTTTTTGGATTGAACCTGCGAATGTTATTCGACCTCGCTAGTTATTAAGTAAATAAAGTGACTCGTAATCGTACCTGCGCAATTGATTTTTATTTTATTTATTTTAATTGTTATCCGAACCGATTTCCATGCTCGTTTCGTAACCACTTTTGAATCTCTTCGGCCTCGACCCGCCGCCCAACGACGATCAACAAGAACCACCGAACAGTGGAACTAAAGTTCCTGGCGCCCAACCATCAACGAACCAGTTAAGCTAAAAATTTAGGTGGACTTATTCGGCGCTGTCGACGCCAGCGCAGCGAAAAAGCCATCATAATATATATATATATATATATATATATATATATATATATATATTAGGGTGTGCCAAAATGTAACTTCCTTGATGGACCTTTTAAAATTGGAATTTTTAGTTCCGATTTTGAAATCAGCTGTGTTTAGGCCTTTCCTAAGATATTTTTGGGTAAGACGATAGATTTTATTTTCATAGAACTTTTTAACAGGAGGTTTAATTGGGCACTTCCGGCAAAAATTTGAATTTTCAGGGGAAGTGCCCTAACTAAGCTCCAGTTAAAAAGTTCTATGAAAATAAAATCTATCGTCTTACCCAAAAATATCTTAGGAAAGGCCTAAACACAGCTGATTTCAAAAGCGGAACTGAAAATTCTAATTTTATAAGGTCCATCAAGGAAGTTACATTTTGGCACACCCTAATATATATATTTATAATAAAAATCTCCGTAGGTACTCTAATGCAAGGTCTCGATGATTGTAACATCAATATGAGCTTATATCTTAAAAATTTTCAATTATGCCAAGTTAACATTGAATCTAGTCAAATAATAATATTTTTTAATATACAGGCTCATTTCAATATTACACTCATTAAGACCTTACATTTGATTAACCACTTTTATTTTACAAATATATATATATATATATATATATATATATATATATATATATATATATATATATATATATATATATATATGAAATAATTTATGTGTATATTGGGATGAAAGGTCTTGATAAATAATTTGGTGTATAAAACTTGTGTCAATTAAATAAAAATTGATTTTGGTATAAAAAATTCCGTACTCAGGTGTTTTCTGCATGAAAATCCGGATTCATTACGAGATAACTCGACTCAACAAAAAAAGAGGCCATTTGGCCACACCCGAAATAGCAGGTAGATTTCATAGAATAAATTATAATTTTGTCACAATAACTTTAGTTCGACAGGGAATGAAATTTATTATAACGTACATAATTAGGTTGTACTACACAGTGCCTGAAAATGGTTCAATTGATCTCTTAACTTTCATATAATAATAAATAATTGTCAAAAAGTTAATGTTATGTACGTCAAATTAGAAGTAAATTTGTGAACTTTCACATAAATTTATCAAAAATTAGCTATCTTTTTGCTGTTAAAAATTACACATAAATGAATTCACCGAATACGTAATTTTGACAATTTTTGTCATTTTTAAGAGCTATCATTTCTCAACCAATCGAAAGATTTCGCTCATTTCAAGGTTCATGCAAGCTAATTGTATAAAGAATTTTTATACTACATTTTATTAAGATCTGTTAAGAACTCTCGACAGAATAACATTCATAAGTGGGTTTTACTTTGGGTTGTACAACACAATAACTAAAAATGGTTCAAGAGAACTCTTAACTTTGATAAAATAACTAAAAATGGTCAAATGTCAATTTTATATGCGTTAAATTAAAGATAATTTCATGAGCTTTTATGTGAATTTATAAAAAAGTGACCATCTTTTTTCCATAAAAAGTAGTACATCAATGAAGTCACGAAAAACGTGATTTTCACTATTTTGATAACTTTTAAGAGCTGCTATTTTTAAAGTTATTAATGGATTTCGCTTATCTTCGAACTCATTCAAAGATATTATCCAAAAAATATGTGCAATAAATTTAATGTAGATTCGTCAAAAACTGTAGATATAATCGCGGCAACATCCCGAGTTATATTACATATATATACATACACACATGAATGAATTTTTTTACTAACGTTATTTATGAGCTTCACTCGACCAGTTAGGAGATATAACGACAAATTTCCGAGTAAATGTCGACATGAGGACCAATGCAAAAGATTGAATTCTATGAAATCTACCTAAAAATTCTCGATTCACTTCAAACGCAGCTTCTTTCGTTACTTCACTCCGGTAGTCCAAGTAATGGAGGTGAATGAAAAGTAACATTCGCTCTCGATTTTTTACAGTGCAGATAATGTTTAGAAATAAGACAGTACTTAATTAATCTTGAAGTGTCGAGAGTTAAGAAAAACGTCAAGTGCATTGCAACATGAAGCGTAAAATTGAGATTAAATTAGAATATTATAAAAGAAAATTTTACAAAACGTACATGGTTACCTTTGTAAATTTGTAAAATAACAAATTGGCGCGTAGGGATCCTCTGAGGCCTACCATCAAATGTCCCGTCAATGCTAAATTCAACAGCTCCTTTTTCTTCATTTTTTAATAATTTTTTAATGAAGAGTCTGTCGAAGAAAACAACAGAAGTGCCATCTTTAGAAGATACACTTTGTACTTCTAATTTCCCATGGTTGTATTGGATCAAATGTTGCCACTCTTCTTCGATCAGATACATCCCATACTGCTCGAGAGTTTTTGGCTCTGGAGGAGTAACGGTTCGACGAGACCGATGCATAGTCGACTTCTTGTTGTTGTAATCGACAGCAGGAACTTCAGGATTTCTATAGGGGAAGAGAAGAGTGAGATATTCAAAGAGTTGAGTAAATTAAAACTCCCTTAAACCTTAAATTCGAGAAAATTCATTCTTAGCTGAACTTGACATCATGCAAAAAGATTCCTAGCAAGTTTAGAATCTGCAGAAGTTACAGTTTGAAAATTAAAATTTTAGATTTCAACACCCACCCCTGCAATTCCTATCGGAAATAGAATTTTTTTAGATCCCTCTTGAGATGATCTCATGATAAATAAAAGATTCCTACCTAATTTCGAGTCTGTAGAAGTTACAGTTTGGAAATTAAAATTTGAAAATCTAACACCCACCCCCGCAATCCCTATCGGAAGTATAATTTATTGAAATCCGTAATGAGATGATCTCTACATGACAAATAAAAGATCCCTACCAAATTTGCAGCTTTTTAAAGCTATATTTCGAAAATTAAGATTTTTTATTGTTAACACCCACTGTTTGGTATTAATGCCGGTACTTTCCCTAAAACTTGGGTAAGCTTTCTTACTAATGATATTAGTTGGTGGCCTTGAAAAAGACCGTTGTTATTAAGACTACGTAGTAGTCTTAATTTCTTGAGATGACTTGTTAGTCACACGCTCTTAAAAAAAGAGCCTTGAAGTGGCCTTGAAAAAGACCGTTTTCTTGAGTTGTGAGCTCTGAAAAGAGCTATTGAGATGAAACAATACAAGTTTACCTTGCACACGACCTTGATGATAAGAGCTCTTTCGAGGTAACTCGGATTAGAACTATTGAGACGATACAATAAAAGGTAAGCCTTGGTCGCTTGACCTTGATGAATTGTGGTAACTCGGATACGAACTGTTGTAGCGATACACTACAAGGTAAGCCTTGCTCGCTTGACCTTGATGAATTTACTTCTTCTTATATGCAAGCCTTGCTCGCTTGCTGTAGACTGCTTAAATTCTTCCTTTTCTTGATCCTCGAAGTTCGATGGATAAAAGTGGACTGTGTTGGTAGCTCTCCTCGCTGCCTCTTTTAAATGGTCTGGTGATTTGAGAGGGGATTGAATTGTATGAATACATTGGCTCGCTAGCTCCGATGGACTGAGTGGGGGTATCGAAGGTAGCGGCTCAATTACAACTTGGAATACTTTCCCACTATGACTGGCTCTCTCGTCATGGTCCATGCGTTTGTTAGTACCTAATGAAGATCTTAACTATGATTGGCTCTCTAGTCATGATCAGTACGATTGTTAGTACCTAATGAAGATCTTGACCATGACTAGCTCTCTAGTCATGGTCCTTGCGATTGTTAGTACGATGACTAGCTCTCTATTCATGGTCCGTGCGATTGTTAGTACCGAATAAGGATCTAGAGGGTTTTTTCAACACCCACCCCCGCGATCTTTATAGGAGGTGATTCGGTGTAAAATCCGTTCTTAGATCATTTTTGTATCACATGTACACTACTCCTATTAAATTTGAAATCTATAAGAACTATAGCTTGGAAATTAAAAATTTTAATTGTTAATAGCCACCCCTGCCACCCTCTGTCGGGTTGACAGATTGCAAAATTCGTTTACAAATTATTTTTACATCACTTACAGAAGATTCCTACCAAATTTGAAGTCGATAGAAGCTATAGGTTGAAAATTAAAAATTAAAGGTTTTCATTGTCCACGCCCCTGCAATTCCTGTTGGGGTTAAAATTCGAGAAAATCCATTCGCGGCTGAACTTGACATTATACACGAAGATTCCTACTAAATTTGGAGTCTGCAGAAATTACAGCTTGGAAATGAAAATTTTAGATTTTAACATCCAGCCCTGCAATCCCTATCTGAAGTAGAATTTTTTTCAATCCGTTTTGAGATGATCTCCTCATGACAAATAAAAGATTCCCGCCAAATTTACAGCTTTCAAAAGCTATGTTTTGTAACTTAAGATTTTTTTTTGTTAACACACACCCCCGCAGTCCTTGTTGGGGGTAATTCGTCGTAAAATCCGCTGGTAGATTATTTCTATGTAAAATATAGAATGTTCCTACCAAATTTGAAGTCTATAACAGCTATATTACAAACGGGAATTTTTCATTGCTAACGCCCCCGCATTATTTTTTAGCGTGGGATATAGTGAAATTCGTTCATGAATCATTTCTACATCACATATAGAAGATTCCTACCAAATTTAAAGCATGTAGGCGCTATAGCTTGGAAATTAAAAATTTTAATTGTTAACACCCACCCCCGCAGTCCCTTGTGGCGTGAGCTATCGTAAAATTCGTTTAAAAATTATTTTTGCACTGATAGAAAATTCCTACCAAATTTGGGGTCTGTAAAAGCTATAGTTTGAAAATTAAAAATTTTCATTGTTAATACCTACCCCGCAACCCCCTGTGGGGTGGTATTTCGTAAAATTTATTGATAAATTACTTTTACATCAGTTACAGAAGATTCCTACTAAAGTTGGAGTCGATAGGAGCTATAGCTTGAAAATTAAAAATTTTAATTGTTAATACCCACCCTCGCTACCCCCTGTAGGTATAATATATCGCAAAATTCGTTTACAAATTATTTTTACATTACAAAAGATTCCTACCAAATTTGAAGTCGATAGAATCTATAGCTTGAAATTCAAAAATTTTCATTGTTAATAGCCACCCCCGTAATCCCCTGTGTGAGTGAGATATCGTAAAATTCGTTCATAGATTCTTTCTATATCTCTTACAGAAGATTCCTACCAAATTTGGAGTCGATAGGAGCTATAGTTTAAAAACGGGAATTTTTCATTGTTAACGCCCCCGCAAACCCCTTTAGGGGAGGAATTTCTTAAAATCCGTTCTTAGCTGACTTCTACATGGCGAAAGTGATATTCCTACCAAATTTCAAGTCTCTAGGTCTTATAGTTCCGGAGATATCGTGATGAGTCAACCTATCTATAGAACAGCTCCTATATATATATATATATATATATATATATATATATATATATATATATATATATATATATATATATATATATATATATATTGTAACAGGGTAAAATTACCCTTAATCGATAAGTCACCGGATATCGATAATTATTCGACATAGCACTGGCGCGTCTCGATCTTCGGGCCTAAAGGGAGAATAGGAGGGGATGAGATTGGGTTAAAATAGGTGAGCCGTGCAGTGGAAAAGGGAGAAGTAGTGTGACCGCCAGACTGAGTGCCACGGAAATCAAGAAGGACCAATCCCCGGAGTAGTGACGAGACGAAGGAAGCCAACTACAACTAGGACTTCATCCTCAACGAGTGAGTTAGATCATGATTTGTTCGTCAAGGTATCAATTATCACTCTGTGGGAAAGAAGTGGATCGCGGTTTACCAAATACCCAGTTATTTCTCCTATTTAATTATTATGGATCGTTTAATCGACGATTATTAATAAATTAATTGTGAAACATTTGCTAGTTTGGATTTAGTGATTTTCATGAGGGTTTATACCCGAAGATCACTCAATCGACCTTGCGGGGAAATTTTAATAACTAAAAATTTTCAATCAATTAATTAACATCTGAAAAATCGTTAAATTTACTTTTATAATAATTAACTTAGTAAAATTGATTGATTTTTTTGTCATTGAAAAAAATCGACAAATTTTTATTCGTGGAATTTTGGTCAAGCGTCAATTTTTGTGTCGCAGGAAATTCCAATACCCAAGGTCAAGCAAAACAGCTAGGGAATATTCTAGCAATTAAAATTTGAATATTTCGACTTGTGCCGAATTTTTTATAAGTGATAAAACTAGTAGAAAATTATTAAGGATATTTTATATTAAGAATTAATTATTGAAAATAATATATAGCGGAAGTGTAACAGTTTTACCTGCTCAGGTTGGCCCCTAATCAATTTTATAAATAAATAAACAAAACTAACAACAATATAATTATCAGAGCGCCACCAGGATTTTTAATCACGGTTCCTGGAACCGGTCCAGAGCTGAGAAAACTTAATCTTAGGGTAGAGAAAGGTGCTGTTGAATAATAAATAATTAATTAACAATATATCGATATTTATTAACAATAAAAAAACTTAACAATGGTTGACTTACAATTAGTTAACAAAATGCATTCACTCACACACTAACCACACTTAACAATATCTTAATCTCGACGAGCCCCTCCCGGCGTCTACCCGTCAATTTCTAACTTATTCTCGATGAGCTCCTCCCGGCGTCTACCCGTCGATTTCTAACACGTGCCCCTCCCGGCGTCTACACGTGACGGGCCCCTCCCGGCGTCTACCCGATTTATAAACCTACAATCACCCGTACAGAGACGAATCATATACCGGGCTCGTTGACTCGGCTCACAGAAGTAACAGCCCAGCGACGAAACATAGACCTAGATACTCCTGCAGCTTATACATACTTTACTACAGAACAACAGCCCAGCGACGAAACATAGACCTAGATGTTCTGCAGCACACTCTCATAACCCACACTTGTCTCACACACACACACTACTGACTGACTTTAATTAATTTTTACTTTATAAATTTTATTTTAACAAAATCGAATGTAATTAATTTTTAGTTAAATAATTTAAATTAAATTATTCAATCATTAGTAATTTACTAAAACGACAAACAATATTCAATTGACAACCAATTTCTAACTAACTATTACCATTCTCAAATTCCAATTGTTAATTCCATTGAAATATTAGATGGATTGAAATTCCTCAGTAACTTATAGTCATGGTCTTAACAATATAACAATTCTTGTTTAGAACAAAAGGTCTTAATACCTTTGATTAACTTTTGGTAATTAAAACAATTACAATATAAATTTTTACAATCACGTTCAACATTATTAACATAAGTTTAATTAACTAATTCTGACTAAGTTTTTACTGTGACCATTTTTGACTCAATTAACTAATTCCTTGGACTTAATGTCCACGCCGATAATTATCAATTTCAGTAATTTTAATTTGACTACTTCACGGACTTAATCCCAAAATTACTAAATTCACACTTGACGAAATAATTTTATAATATAATATTTTCAATAGATAATTCCTAATATAATATTCTTAATAATTTTCCAATCTATATTATTTTCAATAATTAATTCTCAATATAGAATTCTTAATAATTAATTCTTAATAAAAAATATTAACAATAATTCTCTGATCGTTTAATCAATTCGGCACAAGTCGAAATATTCAAATTTTAATTGCTAGAATATTCACTAGCTGTTTTGCTTGACCTTGGGTATTGGAATTTACTGCGACACAAAAATTGACGCTTGACCAAAATTCCACGAGTAAAAATTTGTCGATTTTTTTCAATGACAAAAATCAATCAATTTTACTAAGTTAATTGTTATAAAAATTACAACAATAAAATTTTCGGATGTTAATTAATTAAGTGATAATTTTTTGTTGTTAAATTTTCCCGAAAGGTCGATTGAGAGATTTTCGGGTATAAGCCACCATGAAAATCACTAAATCCAAAACTAGCAAATGTTCCACAATTAATTTATTAGGAATCGTCGATTACGATCCACGTGATAAAATAGCAGAAGTAACTGGGTATTGGGTAAACCGCCGTCCACTTCTTTCCCACAGAGTAATAATTGATACCTTGACAAACAAAACGATGATCTAACTCACTCGTTGAGGATGAAGTCCTAGTTGTAGTTGGCTTCCTTCGTCTCGTCACTACTCCGGGGATCGGTCCTTCTTGATTTCCGTGGCACTCAGTCTGGCGGTCACACTACTTCTCCCTTGTCCACTGCACGGCTCACCTATTTTAACCCAAACTCACCCCCTTCTATTCTCCCTTTAGGCCCGAAGATCGAGACGCGCCAGTGCTATGTCGAATAATTATCGATATCCGGTGACTTATCGATTAAGGGTAATTTTACCCTGTTACAGAAGATTATCGAAATTAATTTATATCGTCACGTGAAAATTTCGTAATTTTTGGGATTAAGTCCGTGAAGTAGTTAAATTAAAATTATTGAATTTTATAATTATCGGCGTGGACATTAAGTCCAAGGAATCAGTTATTGAGTCAAAAATTGTCACAGTAAAAACTTAGTCAGAATTAGTTAATTAAACTTGTGTTAATAATTTTGAACTTTGTAACAGGGTAAAATTACCCTTAATCGATAAGTCACCGGATATCGATAATTATTCGACATAGCACTGGCGCGTCTCGATCTTCGGGCCTAAAGGGAGAATAGAAGGGGGTGAGTTTGGGTTAAAATAGGTGAGCCGTGCAGTGGAAAAGGGAGAAGTAGTGTGACCGCCAGACTGAGTGCCACGGAAATCAAGAAGGACCGATCCCCGGAGTAGTGACGAGACGAAGGAAGCCAACTACAACTAGGACTTCATCCTCAACGAGTGAGTTGGATCATCGTTTTGTTCGTCAAGGTATCAATTGTTGCTCTGTGGGAGATAAGTGGACCGCGGTTCACCGAATACCCAGTTACTTCTCCTAATTAATCAATTGGATCGTTAATCGACGAAAATTAAGAATTTTTATAAATTAATTGTGGAATAATTGCTAGTTTTGAATTTGGTGATTTTCTTGGGGGTTTATACCCGAAAATCTCTCAATTGACCTTGCGGGAAAATTTAATATCTGAGAAATAATCAATTAATTATTTAACATCCGAATATTTCGTTAATTTTATTGTGTAATTTTTATAACAATTAACTTAGTAAAATTGATTGATTTTTGTCCTTGAAAAAATCGACAAATTTTGATTCGTGGAATTTAAGTCAAGTGTCAATTTTTGTGCCGTAGTAAATTCCATACCCAAGGTCAAGCAGAACAGCTAGCGAATATTCTAGCAATCAAAATTTGAATATCTCGAAGTGTGTCAATTTTGTGTGATAGATAAAATTTATAGAAAGTATTGACAATAGTTTATATTAAAAATTAATGAGGAAAATTATTGTATATTAAGAATTAATTGTTAAGAATATTTTATATTAAGAAAATTAGTAAAAGTTAATTATCGAGGATGAGAAAGATTGGAAAACTATTGAATATTTTTATTAGGAAAATTATTAGTTGAGAGCAGAAAATTATTAAGGATATTATATTAGGAATTTTTATTGAAAATTTTATATTGTAAAATTATTTTTATAATTATGAATTTGGTAATTTTTGGGATTAAGTCCGTGAATTAATTAAATTAATTTTACTGAATTGGATAATTATAAGTTCGGATTAAGTCCAAGAAATCAATTAAGTGAGCTAAAGTTGTCATAGGAAAGTTTAGTCAGATATTGTTAATTAAACATGTGTTAATTATTTTGAAGTGATTGTAGGGATTTAGATTGTGATTAAGTTAATTCAAGGCATTAAGCCTCTGGTTCAACAGAAATTAGTTTAAAGTTAATTGAAGATTGTCGTGTGTTAATTACTAATGATTGAATAATTTGAAAAAAATATTGTAATTAAAATTAAATTCAAATTATTTTTAAAAAATTGTAAATTTCAATTAAGCGAAGTGTGGGTTATGTGTGTGAAGAATTGTACGGGTTATGTGTGATAGAGAGTGTTAATAGTGTTAAGTTTGGTAGTCCGGTGGACTTAATTTTAAGTTAAAGTTGTGTAAAGTTGAGTTCGTTTTGGAAGTCCGGTGGACTTATAATTTTAAGCTTAGTTTTAGGACAGGTGTGGGAGACCGTTTGTTCGAAAAAGCCCATTAGGTTTAGGACAGGTGTGGGAGACCGTTTGTTCGAAAAAGCCCAATAGTTTTACGCCAGGTGTGGGAGACCGTTTGTTAGAAAAAGCCCGTCTAGTCATCGTATCGTCGTTTGGAAGGTTCGTTTGTAAATATCGTTTATTTCGCATTTATTCTCCGCTTCATTAGATAATAAGTTAATTATAGTGTGTGAGTGAGCGCTTAAATTGTTAATTAGTTAATTTATTGTTAATAAATTGATCAATTTTGTTAATTAATTTTTATTATTCAACAGCACCTTCCTCCACTCTCTCTACCCTAAGATTAAGTTTTCTCAGCTCTGGACCGGTTCCAGGAACCGTGATTAAGAATCCTGGTGGCGCCCTAATAATTATATTGTTGTTAGTTTTGTTTATTTATTTATAAAATTGATTAGGGGCCAACCTGAGCAGGTCAAACTGTTATAATATAGATTAGACCTGGCCAATTTTTTGATCCAATCATATATAGATCATTATGCATGAATACATATGATTATACAAAAACTTTTTTAATCGGAGTAGTTAATTAAAATGCAAAAATATTTAACCAAGAATACCATTTTTATGAAAATTATAAAAATAATAAGCTTTGACAAACCTTCTCAACGAACTATCAAAAATATTGCACATCGAAACGCCAGTGTTTTTTGCAGCAACTTTCAATTCCTTGTGAAAAGATCTTTCCACGGCCAAAGTTTGTTTTTTAAGGTGGTTGTGGTCTTTGCTGATCGGATCAATAACTCCATTCAAATGGATCCGAGTGGAAATATTGCACGGTAAAAAAGGGGGTTCTTTGTTGTAATGACGCCGATAATCACATTCTATAATTCTATAAAATAATTTTATATTTTGAATTATAATTTGGCAATTAGAAAGTATTCAATTTTTAGTAGATTTTATAAAAATATAATTATTGCAGCCGTTCTCATGATGCAACTTTTAAAAAATTTACTGATTTTCTGACTCAGTTTGTCGATCTGATTCATAAATGTATATAGTTGAAAAGTTTTTATATATATATATATAAGGGAGTGAAAAATGTAACTTCCGTGGAGAACCTTTTAAAATTGGAATTTAGAGTTCCGCTTTTAACAGGGGCTGTGTTTGGGCATTTCCTGAGATATTTTGGGGGAGAGGATTTATTTGATTTTCATATAATTTTTAACAGCAAATTTAATTGGGCACTTCCGGCCAAATTTTAAATTTTCAGCGGAAATACCCAAACTAAGCTTCTGCTAAAAAATTCTATGATAATCAAATAAATCCTCTCCCACCATAATATCTCAGGAAATGCCCAAACACAGCCCCTGTTAAAAGCGAAACTCAAAATTCCAATTTTAAAAGATTCTTCACGGAAGTTACATTTTGGCACACCCTAATATATATATATATATATATATATATATATATATATATATATACAGGGTGTCTCAGAAGTCGTGAGCCACCGGACAGGGTGTGGTAGAAAATTGGATTCTGAATAGAAAAGTCCTTTACCATTTTTCGATCAGACCCATAGAAAAATTACTACAAATTTATGAAAATAGACCAATGAAGAGCGCGGTTTAGCGGCAGAACGGTAGGCGCAAGAGCGAGCGAGTGGAAGCGCGACAGGCAATGAGTGCGCGCTCGCTTGCACACGTGTGATATCATTGCTCAGTTATAGCGGGATGCCCGCATGCAATAATAATGATCAATGATACTCCTGTAAATAAAAAAAAAATTAATATTAGAAAAATCATCCCATAGACAGCCCCATAAAATAAAAAATGTGCGATTTTTTGATAATTAAAACTCAAATTTTCGGTGTCACCGAAAAATGAAAAAAAAAAAGCCAACAGTCATATTCAATGATACCCCTGTAATTAAAAAAAAAAAGAAAAGTTATAAAAGTACCCCATACACTCTGAGATACAGCCCCATAAAGCCAAAAATTTGCGATTATTTAATGATGAAATTCAAATGATCAGTGTGCACTTGAAGTTAAAAAAAAAAGCAATAAAAATAATCAGTGACACTACTGTAGACCAAAAAAATTAAAAAAAAAAAAAACTACCCCATAGACAGGGAGATACAGCCCCGTAAAGCCGAAAATTCGCGATTATTTAATAATGAAATTCAAATGATCAGAGTGCACTTGAAGTGAAAAAAAAAAAGCAATAAAAATAATCAGTGACACTACTGTAGGTGAAGAAAATTTTTAAAAATAAAAAACTACCCCATAGACAGGGAGATACAGTCCCATAAAGCCAAAAATTGTGCGATATTTCAATAATTAAAATAGAAATTTTCGACGACTACTCAAAATTTCAAATAAAAATCTAGGACTAATAGTTAACTATACCATAACAATCAGAAAAAAATTAAAAATTACAAAAACCACCCCATAGACACTAAGATACAGCCTAATAAAGCCGAGTATTTCGGGATTATTTAACATAAAAATTAAAATATTCACAGTGCATTCGAAATAGAAAAAAAATACCAATCAAAATTATCAGTGGTACTTTTGACCATCAGACAAATTTAAAAAATTGTAAAAACACCCCATAGATACCGAAATACGACTTGATAACGCACAAAAATCGGGATTGCTTAGAAATTAAAATTCAAATTATTGGTGCCCATTGAAAATCAACAAAAGAAACCTTTTGTACTTATCGATTAAACTCCTGTGTATCGAAAAAAATTATTATTTAAAAAACCACCCCGCAAACTCCGAATTATGATCCCATTAAGCTGAAAATTTCTGATTTTTTAGTAATTAAAATGCTACTTCTCGGTGTCCGTTGAAAATAAATGAAAAGTATGAAAACTCATTTTCAGATATACTCTTGTAAGCAAAAAAAAAATAAGATTTGAAAAAACCACCCCATTAACGGCGAGATAGGACCCCATAAATCCGCTAATTTGTGATTTGTTAGTAATTGAAATTGAAATTCTTGGTGTCCATTTAACAACAACAAGAGAAACCTATTGTACTTTTAAATTACACCCTTAAAAACATAAAAAAACTTAACTCTTGAAAATCCACCGCATAGACACTAACAAACATCCAAATAAAGCCAACAATTCGCGATTTTTCAATAATTAAAATTCAAATTTTCATATGACACCGAAAATTTCGATATCAATCCACAAAAAATCGATAAATCGCGGCTTTATGGAGGCGTATCTTGGGGTCTATGGGGTGAATTCTTGAATTTTGATATTTTTATTTATTAAAAAGAGTAAATTGGAAAGTGGAATGAGTTTATGCTCTTTATTTTAAGTGGACACCGAGAATTTCAATTTAAGTCAATTAAAAATCGACAAATAGCGACTGTATGGGGATGTATCTCGGTGTCTGTGGGGTGGATTCTAAAATTTTGATTTATTATTTTATAACAGAGATAACATTAAAAAGTACAATAATTTTCTTTTACTTATTTTGAGTAGACACCGAGAATTTCAATTTAAATCAATGAAAAATCGAACAATTGTGGCATTGTGGGGTTGCCTCTCGGTGTTTATGGGGTGGATTCCAAAATTTTGATTTTTTAATTCATAAAAAAGGTTAAACTGGAAAGTAAGATAATTTTCTTTGAGTTATTCCGAGTTGACACCGAGAATTTCAACTTAACTTCACAAATAATGGAGAAATCGCAGCTTTATGGGGGTGTATCTCAGTGTCTATGGGGTGGATTCTTAAATTTTGATTTTTCAATTCTTTACAAAGGTTACATTGGAAAGTACGATAATTTTTTTTAAGTTATTTTCAGTGGACACCGAGAATTTCCATTTAAATCAATGAAAAATCGAAAAATCGCGGCTTTATAGGGTTGTCTCCTGATGTTTATAGGGTGGATTCCGAAATTTTCTTTTTTTAATTCATGACGAAGATTGAACTGGAAAGTGGGATAGTTTTCTTTGGCTTATTTTCAGTGGATACCGAAAATTTCAAATTAAATAAATGAAAAATTGACAAATCGCGGCTTTATGGGGCGCATCTCAGTGTCTATGGGGTGGACTCCATAATTTTGATATTTTTATGTATGACTGACGTTAAATTGAATAGAAGGATTATTTTCTTTTTGTTATTTTCAGTGGACACCGAGAATTTCATTGAAAGTAAATTAAACATCGACTTATCGCCAGTTTATGGGGGTGTATCTCGGTGTTTATAGGGTGGATTCCATAATTTTGATATCTTTGTGTATGACCGAGGTTACATTAGATAGGAAGATTATTGTAATTCTGTTATTTTAAGTGGACACCGAGAATTTCAATTTACGTCAAATAAAAATCGACAAATCGCGAGTGTATGGGAGTGTATCTCGGTGTCTCTGGGGTGGTTCCTAAAATTTCGATTTTTTATTTCATAACAAAGATAACATCAAAAAGTACAATAATTTTCTTTGACTTATTTTGAGTGGACACCGAGAATTTCAATTTCAATCAATTAAAAATCAAAAAATCCCGGCTTTACGGGGTTGCCTCTCAATCTCTGTGGGGTGGATTTCATAATTTTAATATTTTTATGTATGACCAAGGTTGAATTGAAAAACAGGATTATTTTCTTTCTGTTATTTTTAGTGGACACCGAGAATTTCACTTGAAGTCAATAAAAAATCTAAAAATCGCGACTTCATGGGGATGTATCTCGGTGTCTATGGGTGAATTTACGAATTTTGATTTTTTTATTTATGACAAAGGTAAAATTAGACAAGAGGATATTTTTCTTTGGCTTATTTTGAATGGACACCAAGAATTTCAATATCAATCCAAAAAAAAATCGAGCAATCCCGGTTTTATGGGGCCGTATCTCGGTGTCTATGGGGTGAATTCTCAAATTTTGATAATTTAATTAATAACTAAGGTTAAATCGAATAGTTAAATTATTTTCTTTGATTTATTTCAAGTTGACACCGAGGATTTCAAAATAAATTCATGAATAACCGACAAATCGCGGCTTTGTGGGGTGTATCTCGCTGTACATAGGGTGAATCGATTGATTATGAATCTAGAAATATTCTGAAAAGTGTTTTCTATGATTTCTATAAGTTTTCTTCCTTAATCTCTAGTGGACACCAAGAATTAAATTTTAACAGTCGAATTTGTGGCAATTTAGTTGAGAAACGCCGTGTTTGGGGCTGTTACTCGGTGTCTATGGGGTTGATTGATCGATTAGGAGTTTAAAACTCTTTTGTAAGGTCTTATTTATGATTTCAAAGAGTTTTCTTCCTTAATCTCCAGTGGACACCGAGGAATGATTTTTTAAAAGTCAAATTGCTGTCAATTTAGACGAAAAACGATACCGTTTATGAGGCTGTTACTCGGTGTTCATAGGGTGGATTAATCGATTACGACTCGAAAAATTTTCTGTAGGGTGTACCCTATGATTTTTACGAGTGTTATTCCTTAATCGCCAGTGGACACTGAGAATTGAATTTGTAAATGTTAAATTGCTGTCAATTTAGACGGAAAACACCTTTTAGGGAGCAGTTACTCGGTGTCTATGGGGTGAATCTATCAATTATAGGTCTTAAAATCTTCTGTAGGGTGTACTCTATGATTTTTATGAGTTTTTTTCCTTAATCTTTAGTGGACACCGAGGAATGATTTTTGAAACGTCAAATTACTGTCAATTTAGACGAAAAAATCCTTTTATGAGGCTGTTGCTCGGTGTCCATGGGTTGATTGATCGATTAGGAGTCTGGAAATTTTCTGTAGTGTGTACTTTATGATTTTCATGAGTTTTGTTCCTTAATCTTTAGTGGACACCGAGATTTGAATTTTGAACAGTCAACTTTCTGTCAATTTCATCAAAAAAAGCCTTTTATAGGGCTAGTGCTCGGTGTCCATGGGGTTGATTGATCGAATAGGAGTCTTCAAATTTTCTGTAGGGTGTACTCTATGATTTTAACAAGTTTTCATTCTTAATAGCCAGTGGACACTGAGGAATGATTTTTTAAAAGTCAAATTGCTGTCAATTTAGACGAAAAACAACACCTTTTATGAGGCTGTTACTCGGTGTCCATGGGGTTGATTAATCGATTACGACTCGAAAAATCTCCTGTAGGGTGTACCCTATGATTTTTACGAGTGTTATTCCTTAATCTCCAGTGGACACTGAGAATTGAATTTTTAAATGTTCAAATGCTTGTCAATTTAGACGGAAAACGCCTGTTAGGGAGCTGTTACTCGGTGTCCATGCGGTGAATCTATCAATTCTGGGTCTTAAAATCTTCAGTAGGGTGTACTCTATGATTTTTATGAGTTTTCTTCCTTAATCTTTAGTGGACACCGAGGAATGATTTTTGAAACGTCAAATTACTGTCAATTTAGACGAAAAAATCCTTTTATGAGGCTGTTCTCGGTGTCCATGGGGTTGATTGATCGATTAGGAGTCTGCCAATTTTGTGTAGGGTCGACTTCATGATTTTTATAAGTTTTCTTACTTAATCTCCACTGGACACCGAAAATTAAATTTTTAACAGTCGAATTTGTGTCAATTTAGTCGAGAAACACCGTTTTTGGGGCTGTTACTCGGTGTTTATTGGGTTGATTGATCGAGTAGGGTTCTTAAAATCTTTTGTAGGTTCTACTTTCTGATTTCAATAAGTTTTAGTCCTTAATCTCCTGTGGACACCGAGATGTGAATTTTGAACAGTCGATTTTCTTTCAATTTCATCAAAAAAAGCTTTTTATGGGGCTTGTACTCGGTATCCATGGGGTTGATTGATCGAATAGGAGTGTTCAAATTTTATTTAAGATCTACTCTATGATTTAAACAAGTTTTCTTCCTGAATCTGCATTGGACACCGAGGAATGATTTTTTAAAATTCAAATTGCTGTCAATTTAGACGAAAAACGCCTTTTATGGGGCTGTTACTCGGTGTCTATGGGGTAAATCGATCAATTATGGGTCTAACAATCTTCTGTAGGGTGTACTCTATGATTTCCATGAGTTTTTCTTTTATCTCTAGTGGGCACCTAGAATTGAATTTTGAACAGTCGAGTTTCTGTCAATTAAGTCAAACAACGCCATTTATGGGGCTAGTGCTCGGTGTCCATAGGGTTGATTGATCGAATAGGAGTCTGAAACTCTTCTGTAGGGTGTACTCTATGATTTTTACAAGATTTTTTCCTTAATCTCTACTGGACATCGAGAATTCAATTTTTAAATGTTAAATTAGTGTCAATTTAGACGGAACACCCCGTTTAGGGAGCTGTCACTCGGTGTTTATGGAGTGAATCGATCAATTGTGGGTCCGAAAGTCTTCTGTAGCGTGTAGTCTATGATTTTCAGGAGTTTTCTTCCTTAATATCCATCGGACACCGAGAATTAAATTTTTAACAGTCGAATTTCTGTTAATTTAGTTAAAAAAAAAACGCCTTTTATAGGGCTGTTACTCGGTGTCCATGGGGTTGATTGATCGATTAGGAGTCTGCAAATTTTCTGTAGGGTCTACTCATGATTTATGGGTTTTTTTTCCTTAATCTCCAGTGGACACCGAGAATAGAATTTTGTACAGTTGTCTTTTAGTCAATTTCGTCGCAGAACGCCTTTTATGGGGCTGTTACCCGGTGTCCATGGGGTCGATTGATCAATTAGGAGTCTGGAAATCTTCTGTAGGGTGTACTTCATAATTTTTATCCTTAATCTTCAGTGGTTACCGAGAATTGAATTTCTAACAGTCGAATCAGTGTCAATTCAGTCAAAGAATGCTTTTTATAGGGCTGTTACTCGGGGAACGTGAGGTTGATTGATCGATTACGATTCGGAAAATCTTCTGTAGGTTGTACTCTATGATTTTTTGAAGTGTTTTTCCTTTATCTCCATTGGGCACCAAGAATTTAATTTTTAATAGTCGAATTTTTATCAATTTAGTCAAAAAACGCCTCTTATGGGGCCGTTTTTCGGTGGCTTTATAATTTATAACAAAGGTTGAATCGGACAGTTGGATAATTATTTTCGAGTTATTTTGAGTGGTCACTGAGAATTTTAATTTAAATCAATAAAAAATTGCGACTTTATGGGAATGTATGTCGGTGTCTATGGGGTGGATTCTAAAATTTTGATTTTTTATTTTATAAAAGAGATAAACTTTAAAAGTACAATAATATTCCTAGACTTATTTCGAGTGGACACCGAGAATTTCAATTTTAATCAATGAAAAATCGAGAAATCGCGGTTTTCTGGGGTTGCATCTCGGTGTCTGTGGGATAGATTGTAAAATTTCGATTTTTTTATTCAGTAAAAAGCGTAAACTGTAGAGGGGAATGAGTTTATGCCCTTTACTTTGAGTGTAAACCAAGAATTTTAAATTAATATCACGAAAAATCCAGAAATTGCGGATTTATGGGGGTGAATCTCGGTGTCTATGGGGTGTATTCTCAAATTTAGATTTTTCATTTTATGAAAAAGGTTGAATAGTAAAGTAGGATAATTCTGTTTAACTAATTTTGAGTGGACACCGAGAATTTAAAATTGAATTCACGAAAATTCGAGAAATCGCGACTTTGTGGGGCTGTATCTTTGTGTCCAGAGGTCGAATTTGTTATCAGACCCGAAACTAACCGATGCATGCTACCGCTTGTTTGAAGTTGGTAACTTTCGAAATAGTAACTTCCTGACTTTAAAGAATTTTAAATTACATTCGCGGGAAGTTAAATATTTACGCACGACCTTTGGACCTGAAAAAAATTTTTAAATCTGTAATTGCTTTATATGAACATCTTAAACCACTCTTGTCATAAAAAATCCGCGAATTTGCGGCGAAGATATTTAATAAATTCTTTCAAATTCCTGTTGTTTTTATTACTTTAATTTTCGAGCAATGTCTGTGCAGCTTTTGCATATTATTTTTGCTCTCTTTCTACCGACAGCGGCTCGATTTTGTTTATTGCTTTCCATTGTTTTTTACATTTTCTAAACAAAATATCGTCGACTGTCAGTCTTAATGAATTATTTGTTTTGACCACATCGTAATGGATAATTATTCTAATGCGGATTACGTCGAGATGCTCATCCTTTACGGTGAGTGCCAACGCAACGCTCGTTTGACCTGTCGCGTGTACCGCGAGCGATTCCCCGATCGACAACGTTTCCCGACACACGGCCTAATAACTCGGCTCGTAAATAGAGCTCGTGAATCGGGATATGTTGGGTTGAACCGCATCGAGCGTGCTGGTCGTCCTCGAGACGTTCGAACGGTTCAACTCGAGGAGCGAGTCATCGATGCTGTTCACGCTGAGCCAGGGACAAGCACGCGGAGGCTTGAAAGGCGTTTGCATGTTTCTCGTACGATGATTAATAAAATTACTCGTACGGAGAAACTGCATCCCTACCACAAACAACGAGTCCAAGATCTCGAGGGCGGAGATCGAGAGTTGCGGTTGCATTTTTGCCAAATGATGATTCGGAAAGATGAAGACGATCCGGATTTTCTTCGGAATATGTTGTGGACTGATGAATCACTGTTCACTCGTGAAGGGTGCTTCAATCAGCACAATGTACATCATTATTCCGAAGAAAATCCGCGGTTAACAGTCGCCCGAAACTTCCAAAATAAATGGAAAATTAATATGTGGGGTGGAATTATCGGAGATCACGTGCTACTGTTTCTTCTTCCCGATGTAATGAACGTAAGTCAAGCAATAATATTCTTATCAAAATTTCTGGATCGTAGTGTTAGAACATGATGTACTTAGTGTGTAATCAATTTAATGTAGTATAAATAATCAAGTTCTCTATTTAGAACATTTCAATTACTTTCATTTTGCATTCAAGTTCGGGACATTATTTTTTTTACTGGAAATTTTCATTTCATAAACTCTAAATTTATGGTAATATTATTTATTTCACAGAGTGACCAATATTTGACATTCCTAAGAGAGGACCTACCGAATCTCCTTCAGGAAGCTGGTGAGGATCCCGAGTGGTTCCAGCACGACGGAGCACCATGTCACTATGGCGCGCAAGTCCGCGACTTTCTCAATCAGAGATTTCCGCAACGCTGGCTCGGCAGGAACGGTCCGGAGAGATGGCCCCCAAGATCACCGGATTTAACGCCCCTCGATTTCTTTTTGTGGGGTCATTTCAAAGGCGTAGTCTACGCTGACGAACCCGACGATCAAATGGTGACCATGGCAAGAATTATGGCCGCACAGACGACAGTAACCGCCGAGATGCTGGAGGAAGTCCGTCGCAACTTTATTAAGCGTTGCCGACTATGCATCCAACAAAACGGCGGTATCTTTGAACACTTGTTGAAATGAGCTCACTGAACCGGAATCGACCGGAACAAAAATAATGAAATTAATAAATAAATAAATAAATTTCTTAGTACCTGAATATCTACCTCGATATTCACGTGACTGTAAATAAACTTAAAACAATTTTTTTACACCTCAAAACAAGCATTTCAAGTCATTTATAAAAATAATTCTTAGTAAATTCGCGAATTTTCAGTCTTTAGTGTTGTTTAACGACATCATCTGGAGCAGTTGAAGATTCAAGATCCTTTTCTACGTCTAGGAGATCGTGTGTAGATTTTTTGTAGGTTCAAACCCATGAAGCACAAAAAACTCCTTCATAAGCATTGGAATTCAGGATTTGTCAGTAATGAAACTGACATTACCGCAGTCTAAATAAAATTGAGAGGAAGTACATAGAAAATTCTCAATATTAACCCTTTTAATAAAAAAAAAAATTAAATTGAAAAACTACGCCATAGATTCTGAGGTTCAACTCCATCAACTCGCAAGCTTAGAAAATTTCAGAAATTGAAATGTAATATCTCAATGTACACGCGAAATAAATTTAAGAAACTTGATGTCATTTTGTAATCATCCCTTATTAATTGAAAAAAAATTAAAGATCCCGAATCCACCCCATAGACACCGTCATGCACCCTCATGAAGCCGCGATTTCTCGATTTTTCGTCAATTTAATTTGAAATTCTCGGTGTCCACTCAAAATAAGTCGAATAACTTATCCTACTATCGAATTTGGCCTTTGTCAAGAAATGAAAACATCAAATTTGAAATTCCACCTCATCGACACCGAGTTACAGTCCCATAAAAAGCGTTGTTTGACTTAATTGATAGAAACTCGACTGTTCAAAATTCAATTCTCGATGCTCACTAGAGATTAAGTAAAAAAACTCATGGAAATAACAGAGGACACCCTACAGAAGATTTCCAAACCCACAATCTATCGATTTACTGCATTGATACCGAGTAACAGCCCCATAAAAAGCGTTTTTCGTCTAAATTGACAGCAATTTGACTTTTAAAAAATCATTCCTCGGTGTCCACTGGAGATTAAGAAAGAAAACTTGTTTAAATCATAGAGTAGACCCTACATAAAATTTGAACACTCCTATTCGATCAATCAACCCCATATATACCGACTACAAGCCCCATAAAAAGCTTTTTTTGATTAAATTGACAGAAAATCGACTGTTCAAAATTCACATCTCGGTGTCTACGGAGGATTAAGAACGAAAAGTTATCGAAATCATAAAGTAGACCCTACAGAAAATTTGCAGACTCCTAATCGATCAATCAACCCCATGGACACCGAGTAACAGCCCTATAAAAGGCGTTTTTTTTTTAACTAAATTAACAGAAATTCGACTGTTAAAAATTTAATTCTCGGTGTCCGATGGATATTAAGGAAGAAAACTCCTGAAAATCATAGACTACACGCTACAGAAGACTTTCGGACCCACAATTGATCGATTCACTCCATAAACACCGAGTGACAGCTCCCTAAACGGGGTGTTCCGTCTAAATTGACACTAATTTAACATTTAAAAATTGAATTCTCGATGTCCAGTAGAGATTAAGGAAAAAATCTTGTAAAAATCATAGAGTACACCCTACAGAAGAGTTTCAGACTCCTATTCGATCAATCAACCCTATGGACACCGAGCACTAGCCCCATAAATGGCGTTGTTTGACTTAATTGACAGAAACTCGACTGTTCAAAATTCAATTCTAGGTGCCCACTAGAGATAAAAGACGAAAACTCATGGAAATCATAGAGTACACCCTACAGAAGATTGTTAGACCCATAATTGATCGATTTACCCCATAGACACCGAGTAACAGCCCCATAAAAGGCGTTTTTCGTCTAAATTGACAGCAATTTGAATTTTAAAAAATCATTCCTCGGTGTCCAATGCAGATTCAGGAAGAAAACTTGTTTAAATCATAGAGTAGATCTTAAATAAAATTTGAACACTCCTATTCGATCAATCAACCCCATGGATACCGAGTACAAGCCCCATAAAAAGCTTTTTTTGATGAAATTGAAAGAAAATCGACTGTTCAAAATTCACATCTCGGTGTCCACAGGAGATTAAGGACTAAAACTTATTGAAATCAGAAAGTAGAACCTACAAAAGATTTTAAGAACCCTACTCGATCAATCAACCCAATAAACACCGAGTAACAGCCCCAAAAACGGTGTTTCTCGACTAAATTGACACAAATTCGACTGTTAAAAATTTAATTTTCGGTGTCCAGTGGAGATTAAGTAAGAAAACTTATAAAAATCATGAAGTCGACCCTACACAAAATTGGCAGACTCCTAATCGATCAATCAACCCCATGGACACCGAGAAACAGCCTCATAAAAGGATTTTTTCGTCTAAATTGACAGTAATTTGACGTTTCAAAAATCATTCCTCGGTGTCCACTAAAGATTAAGGAAGAAAACTCATAAAAATCATAGAGTACACCCTACTGAAGATTTTAAGACCCAGAATTGATAGATTCACCGCATGGACACCGAGTAACAGCTCCCTAACAGGCGTTTTCCGTCTAAATTGACAAGCATTTGAACATTTAAAAATTCAATTCTCAGTGTCCACTGGAGATTAAGGAATAACACTCGTAAAAATCATAGGGTACACCCTACAGGAGATTTTTCGAGTCGTAATCGATTAATCAACCCCATGGACACCGAGTAACAGCCTCATAAAAGGTGTTGTTTTTCGTCTAAATTGACAGCAATTTGACTTTTAAAAAATCCCTCTCGCTATTAAGAATGAAAACTTGTTAAAATCATAGAGTACACCCTACAGAAAATTTGAAGACTCCTATTCGATCAATCAACCCCATGGACACCGAGCACTAGCCCTATAAAAGGCTTTTTTTGATGAAATTGACAGAAAGTTGACTGTTCAAAATTCAAATCTCGGTGT
Organism: Cotesia chilonis; assembly: GCA_018835575.1. Taxonomy (NCBI): domain Eukaryota; kingdom Metazoa; phylum Arthropoda; class Insecta; order Hymenoptera; family Braconidae; genus Cotesia; species Cotesia chilonis. The sequence goes on from RJVT01000032.1 coordinate 1,229,828, forward strand.
CCACTAAAGATTAAGGAACAAAAACTCATGAAAATCATAAAGTACACACTACAGAAAATTTCCAGACTCCTAATCGATCAATCAACCCATGGACACCGAGCAACAGCCTCATAAAAGGATTTTTTCGTCTAAATTGACAGTAATTTGACGTTTCAAAAATCATTCCTCGGTGTCCACTAAAGATTAAGGAAAAAAACTCATAAAAATCATAGAGTACACCCTACAGAAGATTTTAAGACCTATAATTGATAGATTCACCCCATAGACACCGAGTAACTGCTCCCTAAAAGGTGTTTTCCGTCTAAATTGACAGCAATTTAACATTTACAAATTCAATTCTCAGTGTCCACTGGCGATTAAGGAATAACACTCGTAAAAATCATAGGGTACACCCTACAGAAAATTTTTCGAGTCGTAATCGATTAATCCACCCTATGAACACCGAGCCTCATAAACGGTATCGTTTTTCGTCTAAATTGACAGCAATTTGACTTTTAAAAAATCATTCCTCGGTGTCCACTGGAGATTAAGGAAGAAAACTCTTTGAAATCATAAATAAGACCTTACAAAAGAGTTTTAAACTCCTAATCGATCAATCAACCCCATAGACACCGAGTAACAGCCCCAAACACGGCGTTTCTCAACTAAATTGCCACAAATTCGACTGTTAAAATTTAATTCTTGGTGTCCACTAGAGATTAAGGAAGAAAACTTATAGAAATCATAGAAAACACTTTTCAGAATATTTCTAGATTCATAATCAATCGATTCACCCTATGTACAGCGAGATACACCCCCACAAAGCCGCGATTTGTCGGTTATTCATGAATTTATTTTGAAATCCTCGGTGTCAACTTGAAATAAATCAAAGAAAATAATTTAACTATTCGATTTAACCTTAGTTATTAATTAAATTATCAAAATTTGAGAATTCACCCATAGACACCGAGATACGGCCCCATAAAACCGGGATTGCTCGATTTTTTTTTGGATTGATATTGAAATTCTTGGTGTCCATTCAAAATAAGCCAAAGAAAAATATCCTCTTGTCTAATTTTACCTTTGTCATAAATAAAAAAATCAAAATTCGTAAATTCACCCCATAGACACCGAGATACATCCCCATGAAGTCGCGATTTTTAGATTTTTTATTGACTTCAAGTGAAATTCTCGGTGTCCACTAAAAATAACAGAAAGAAAATAATCCTGTTTTTCAATTCAACCTTGGTCATACATAAAAATATTAAAATTATGAAATCCACCCCACAGAGATTGAGAGGCAACCCGTAAAGCCGGGATTTTTTGATTTTTAATTGATTGAAATTGAAATTCTCGGTGTCCACTCAAAATAAGTCAAAGAAAATTATTGTACTTTTTGATGTTATCTTTGTTATGAAATAAAAAATCGAAATTTTAGGAACCACCCCAGAGACACCGAGATACACTCCCATACACTCGCGATTTGTCGATTTTTATTTGACGTAAATTGAAATTCTCGGTGTCCACTTAAAATAACAGAATTACAATAATCTTCCTATCTAATGTAACCTCGGTCATACACAAAGATATCAAAATTATGGAATCCACCCTATAAACACCGAGATACCCCCATAAACTGGCGATAAGTCGATGTTTAATTTACTTTCAATGAAATTCTCGGTGTCCACTGAAAATAACAAAAAGAAAATAATCCTTCTATTCAATTTAACGTCAGTCATACATAAAAATATCAAAATTATGGAGTCCACCCCATAGACACTGAGATGCGCCCCCATAAAGCCGCGATTTGTCAATTTTTCATTTATTTAATTTGAAATTTTCGGTATCCACTGAAAATAAGCCAAAGAAAACTATCCCACTTTCCAGTTCAATCTTCGTCATGAATTAAAAAAAGAAAATTTCGGAATCCACCCTATAAACATCAGGAGACAACCCTATAAAGCCGCGATTTTTCGATTTTTCATTGATTTAAATGGAAATTCTCGGTGTCCACTGAAAATAACTTAAAAAAAATTATCGTACTTTCCAATGTAACCTTTGTAAAGAATTGAAAAATCAAAATTTAAGAATCCACCCCATAGACACTGAGATACACCCCCATAAAGCTGCGATTTCTCCATTATTTGTGAAGTTAAGTTGAAATTCTCGGTGTCAACTCGGAATAACTCAAAGAAAATTATCTTACTTTCCAGTTTAACCTTTTTTATGAATTAAAAAATCAAAATTTTGGAATCCACCCCATAAACACCGAGAGGCAACCCCACAATGCCACAATTGTTCGATTTTTCATTGATTTAAATTGAAATTCTCGGTGTCTACTCAAAATAAGTAAAAGAAAATTATTGTACTTTTTAATGTTATCTCTGTTATAAAATAATAAATCAAAATTTTAGAATCCACCCCACAGACACCGAGATACATCCCCATACAGTCGCTATTTGTCGATTTTTAATTGACTTAAATTGAAATTCTCGGTGTCCACTTAAAATAAAGAGCATAAACTCATTCCACTTTCCAATTTACTCTTTTTAATAAATAAAAATATCAAAATTCAAGAATTCACCCCATAGACCCAAGATACGCCTCCATAAAGCCGCGATTTATCGATTTTTTGTGGATTGATATCGAAATTTTCGGTGTCATATGAAAATTTGAATTTTAATTATTGAAAAATCGCGAATTGTTGGCTTTATTTGGATGTTTGTTAGTGTCTATGCGGTGGATTTTCAAGAGTTAAGTTTTTTTATGTTTTTAAGGGTGTAATTTAAAAGTACAATAGGTTTCTCTTGTTGTTGTTAAATGGACACCAAGAATTTCAATTTCAATTACTAACAAATCACAAATTAGCGGATTTATGGGGTCCTATCTCGCCGTTAATGGGGTGGTTTTTTCAAATCTTATTTTTTTTTTGCTTACAAGAGTATATCTGAAAATGAGTTTTCATACTTTTCATTTATTTTCAACGGACACCGAGAAGTAGCATTTTAATTACTAAAAAATCAGAAATTTTCAGCTTAATGGGATCATAATTCGGAGTTTGCGGGGTGGTTTTTTAAATAATAATTTTTTTCGATACACAGGAGTTTAATCGATAAGTACAAAAGGTTTCTTTTGTTGATTTTCAATGGGCACCAATAATTTGAATTTTAATTTCTAAGCAATCCCGATTTTTGTGCGTTATCAAGTCGTATTTCGGTATCTATGGGGTGTTTTTACAATTTTTTAAATTTGTCTGATGGTCAAAAGTACCACTGATAATTTTGATTGGTATTTTTTTTCTATTTCGAATGCACTGTGAATATTTTAATTTTTATGTTAAATAATCCCGAAATACTCGGCTTTATTAGGCTGTATCTTAGTGTCTATGGGGTGGTTTTTGTAATTTTTAATTTTTTTCTGATTGTTATGGTATAGTTAACTATTAGTCCTAGATTTTTATTTGAAATTTTGAGTAGTCGTCGAAAATTTCTATTTTAATTATTGAAATATCGCACAATTTTTGGCTTTATGGGACTGTATCTCCCTGTCTATGGGGTAGTTTTTTATTTTTAAAAATTTTCTTCACCTACAGTAGTGTCACTGATTATTTTTATTGCTTTTTTTTTTTCACTTCAAGTGCACTCTGATCATTTGAATTTCATTATTAAATAATCGCGAATTTTCGGCTTTACGGGGCTGTATCTCCCTGTCTATGGGGTAGTTTTTTATTTTTTTTAATTTTTTTGGTCTACAGTAGTGTCACTGATTATTTTTATTGCTTTTTTTTTTTAACTTCAAGTGCACACTGATCATTTGAATTTCATCATTAAATAATCGCAAATTTTTGGCTTTATGGGGCTGTATCTCAGAGTGTATGGGGTACTTTTATAACTTTTCTTTTTTTTTTTAATTACAGGGGTATCATTGAATATGACTGTTGGCTTTTTTTTTTTCATTTTTCGGTGACACCGAAAATTTGAGTTTTAATTATCAAAAAATCGCACATTTTTTATTTTATGGGGCTGTCTATGGGATGATTTTTCTAATATTAATTTTTTTTTTATTTACAGGAGTATCATTGATCATTATATTGCA